>ML299796.1:0-20471 GCA_005239495.1 Nicotiana undulata | reverse complement strand
TTTTGTCATATTTGAGCATGAGTGGCTAAACACCCATTGTTCTGGGGTTGTGATTAGCCATGAATATTGTGTTTCGACATTAATTTGACCTTGATTATAATTCGCTCAATATATGATTGTTTCTTCAGTTCTGTGGTTAATTGCTTAATTGTTTGGCCAGCAATTAGGTTATATATACTATCTATGCTATGCTTGGGAAAGCCGTGTATAGATTAGAGAAGAGTTGAAGAGAGCGCGATCTTAACCCTCAAGGGGAGCGGATTTGTGCTTAAGGATAGGAATATACCTAGTCACCGTGCTTAATTAGATAACGTAATCTTAATGCATTCTGATAGATTAATTTCATAGGAATATAGGCGTTAATCTATTGAGAATAGGCGAGTAGTGATTCGGGAGAAGGCTATGAGAACAACTATCGATTAATTAGCAACCATGAGTGAATTATATGAAAGGGAGAATTAATTAGAATACAATACAAATGGTGAAACAATCACAACCCTGGAATATTTGTCTCTACTGAATACATATCAACATTTTCGTTACTTGATAATTAATTAATTCCTAGAATTGTAGTTTAGCATAATTACACTATTGGATCTTATTTTGGCTTGTTTGAATAACAATTATAGTGAAGTAGTGAGTAGTTTATACAAGTCTCTGTGGGTTCGACAATCCGATTTATCATTATATTACTTGTACGACCACGTATACTTGCGTGTGCGTTTGGGAGCAACAAAAATTCACTCGTGTGTTGTTATGGTTCTCTTGAATTGAGTTAAGTAAAAAGTTTCCATGTGATGAAGTGTTCACCCCATTAGTGGTTCAGGAGTTATGATGAAATTCTTGTACTATCGCGTATTGACATGTTAGGTGCAGTGAGAGGTATGAAATTTGAAAGTGAGGATCAGGGTTGGGGTTCAGTGTTGGCAAGGATGTCATGAGCTCGGATGAGCAAGAAAAGGGATTTGAATGTTTAGAGTAAGCTGGTGTTGTCTTCAGCGTCACCTGAAATCGGTGTTTTGTGAAAGAGGCTTTGTATCCTGGTCATGGATTCTCGATTTTCTTTACAACGTTAGTGTGGTCGGTGGTGTGGATATCCAGACTTGTTACCTTGTGTGGAAGGTCATGGGAGCGCGACCACGGGAATATTGTATAAGTGTGACATGTAGTCACCTTATTGATTGAAGGTTTAAGCCAAGTATGAAGGATGTGGTAATATCACCTATTTGAGAATTTATGCCTAGAGGGAGCTCGGTTCATTTGGTTGCGGAATGTGGGGGTTTTCTCCGGCTATGATGGTTGTTCTTGCGTGTGAGAAAAAGTGGGTTATTATGGACCCAGGTAAGGCTATTAGCCTTATTTTGTGCGAGCAAAATCGACTTGAGGTTTATGAATGGATTTAAATATGATTATGGGGTCCATGTGAGTCAGATGTGTTCATTTCAGTGTAGCGCTTCTCAGGGAGCGGTATTAGAACATTAGATGTTGTTCCATCTTTGTCCATGTCATGTAATATTATGTTGTGTCGTGTGAGCTGTGGAACGACTTGATAATTTCTTATGTGTTGAGGTTCCGCGTAGTGATAATGTTATGTGAGCAGGATGGCTCTTGAGATTCGGATCATATATCATACCTCAGTTGTGCTTGAGTTTTGTAGCGTATGGCTCTATCTTCCTCCCCAGGATGGTATTATGCACTTGGCATGCTTGTGACCGCTAATGGATATTTTTTGGTAATGAGCGATTTAGCTTGGTAAGTATCTCCTTGTGTGGATTTTATGTTTTGGATCGAGTGGTACGCCGCCACGGGCATGTTATTTGGATCGGGTGGCACGCTCCCACGGGCATGTTATTTGGTCGGGTTGCACGCTGCAACAATGTGATGTTAAGTACGGTTCCCTATATCTATTTTCTGGTGTTTTTGTTTCCCATTTTCTGAGGGAGGTTTATAGAATCTTTTCGATTGTCTAATTAATTGCGTGAGTTGAGTAGTTCCTTCCAGAGTTCGTTTTCCTTATGTATCACGTTCGAGTTGTAGCTTATTAGCACATTGTGGCATCATGTGAGACTGCTGGTCATGACTGGGGTGGCTTATTGCCTGAGCAACTCGTACTGGGTGAGACAAGATTGTTGGATCTAGGATCAGTGCACTCAGATTATATAAAGTATATTAAAGAGTAAACACCATTATTTGGGTGAGAATGAGGTGATGGTTCTTGTCAGAAGTATAAACTCAATGATTTGTTGACTAGGCAGCTGGTTGTGAAATTCTACACATCTCTTTCGTCGTGGCGTTCATGCAATGTTTGGGGCAAGATGTATATAGGTCATGAGATGCACTGGGAGCATCAGATTCGTGGAATTTTGGCTATTATGTTCAGAGAATGTTATTATGGTCAGGCGAATTATGCGGTGCATGGTGTTAATTCAGCAAAGGCATGCAATCACGTTTTGGTACATCGTGTGGTGATTGATACACTGACTCAACTGGGTTGTGGTAGCATGGGCGAGTGCACGAGGTGTTAAGCAGTGATTTTGGACAACTCTGGAGCAGTTCTTGGCACGTTCGAGGACTAATGTATGTTTAAGTGGGAGAGAATGTAACGACCCGGCCAGTAGTTTTGAGCTCTAGCGCGTCGTTCAACGGTTTGAGGCCATGAGCATCTTCACTTGGGGTGTTATGACTTGCACGCGTGGTCGGAATTGAATTTTGGGAAGTTCAGAGTCGATAAGAGAATTCTCATTTCGGAAGTTTTAAGTTGGAAGAATTGGTTGAGTTGTGATTTTCAAGTAAACGATCTCTGAATCGGGATTTGAAGGTTTCGACAGGTTTGTATGATGATTGCGGACTTGGGCGTATGTTCGGATAAGGTCTTGGATGACCCGGCAACATGTTGGCGCCTATTGTGGAAGTTAACATTCTTGGAAGAAATTCATAAATTTGGTTTGAAGTGTGTTTCTGTGTTAACAATGTCCGTTTTGAATTTCGAGTCTAGGGATAGATTCGTATGGCGATTCCTGTGTTGGGAGCGCGACCGGAAGTGGATTTGGAGGCCCGCAGGTCATTTTGGGGGTCATTTGGCTAAAGTTAGAAATTTGAAGGTTTTTGAGGAGTTCGAACGAAAGTAGAAATTTTGATATCGGGGTCGGATTCTGATTTCGGAAGTTGGAGTAGGTCCCTAATGTCGAATATGATTTGTTTGCAAAATTTGAGGTCAATCGGACGTGATTTGATAGGTTTCGGAATCGATACAGAAGTTTGAAGTTCTAAAGTTCATAAAGCTTGAATAGGAGTACGATTTGTGTTTTTAGCGTTGTTTGATGTGATTTGAGGCCTCGACTAAGTCGGACGGGGCCCAAGGGGCTCGGGTGAGTTTCGGGGTGGTTTCAGACCATTTCTAAGCCATTTTTTGTAACGACCCGACCGGTCGTTTTAAGCTCTAGCGCGTCGTTCAGCGGTTGGAAGTCATGAACAACTTTATTTCAGGTATTATGACTTGTGCGTATGGTCGGAGTTGAGATTCAGGAAGTTCGGAGTCAAATTGGAAAGAAAATTCTCATTTCGAAAGCCTTAAGTTGAAGAAATTGACTAAGACTGGAATTTGGAGTAAACGACCTCGGAATCAGGATCGGAAGGTTCCAGCAGGTTCGTATGGTGATTTCGGACTTGGGCGTATGTCCGGATCGGGTTTTGGATAAGCCAGGAGCATTTCGGTGTATATTGTGGAAGTCAGCATTTTTGAAGAAATTTCCTAAGTTTGGCTTGAAGGCATTTCAATGTTATAGATGTCCGTTTGGGATTCCGAATCTGGGAATAGCTCCGTATGGTGATTCAGGAGTTGGGAGCGCGATCGGAAGTGAATTCGGATTTCCGTAGGTTATTTTGAAGTCATTTGGCTAAGATAGAAATTTGAAGGCTTTGAAGAATCCGATCGGAAGTGGAAATTTTGATATCGAGGTCGGAATGCGATTCCGGAAGTTGGAGCAGGTCCGTAATGTCGAATATGACTTGTGTGCAAAATTTGGGGTCACTCAGACGTGATTTGATAGATTTCGGCATCGAATGTAGAAGTCTAAAATTTCAAAGTTCATAAAGTTTGGATTGGAGTACAATTCGTGATTTCAGTGTTGTTTAATGTGATTTGAGACCTCGAGCAAGTCCGTGGAGTGTTATGGGACTGAGTCGTGTGATTGGACGGGGTCCCAGAGGCCTCGGGTGTGTTTCGAGGCGATTTCGGATCGTTTCGGGCTGTTTTGAGATGGCTGTTGCTGGTGTCTGGTGTTGTTCTTCGCGTTCGCGGGGACCCCTTCGCGTTCGCGAAGAAGAATTTGGCATCAGGGACTTTTCTCTTCGCGTTCGCGAAGAAGAACAATATCTGCTGCGCAGGTCTGACTTCGGAGGCTCATATCTCACAATCTATAAGGAATTTTGAGATGATGTAAAAATGAAAGTTGTAGCCCTTTGCGTCTAGTTTCTAGAAGTGTAAACCATTAGTCATTTCGATGTTTTTGCAAAATTTTATGACTATTCTACTAGAGGCTGTTTGAGTAGAGTAAATAGGGAACCTGGAATTTTTGTTCTATGCGTTCGCAGTGGTGTACTGCGTTCGCGAAGAGTAAATGGGGGAGCTGGAGTTTTTTTCTATGCGTTCGCGGTGAGGTACCGTGTTCATGATGAAGGATTTACCTGGGCATATTTAAATAAACCCTTCCGCGACCTAAACCCTTTTACACCATTTTTGTACGGACAAAGTGCTTTTGGGGACGCTGTTGAAGAGGAAAATCCTTGTTCTTCATAGAGGTAAGTGTTTTTATCATTAAAACTCGATTATGGATGATTATAGAACATAAAACCAGTATAAATTCATGAAAAATCAGTAGAAAAATTGGGTTTTAGGGCTTGAGATTATGAGACCTTTAGGGGTCGATTTGAAGGGTCAAACGAACTCCGATTTTGGTGTTCTTTATATGTACGGACTCGTGAGAGGACGAAAAACACTTTTTTATAAAGAAATATGAGTTTCAGGATGCGGACCCGGGGGTCGGGTTTTGACCAATTTCGGATTTTTGAGCTAAATTTGATATCTTCTGATTGGAATTCGTTCCTTAAGCATATATTGATGATAAAAATCTGAACTTGGTAGATTTGGAGCCTTCGGAGGTTGATTCGAGAGGCAAGCGTGTTGTGGAATAGTTCCGGGCTAGTTTTGAGGTAAGTAATGTCTTTAAATCCTGTCCTAAGGGTATGAAACCCCAGACTATGCACCCTTCACGGGTTTTTAAATAAAAAGGTGGAAACTTTGGAAACATCTTTCCTATTTAGGCGACTATTGAGTTGCTAAACCAACTTTTAAGCCTATGCTTAATTAGTACTATTTTATTTTGATATGATTTGGGTTGTAAGCCGTGTTTGGGGGCCTAGTGCTGATCTGTTTACCCCTTGAGGGATTGTTTTACTGTGTTCCTCACTTGATATGTTGTGATTTGCACTCAGTCTTTTCTTGATAAATTGTTTTGACACTCAGAGTATTTTGATACTATTTATTGAAAAATGAAACACTATTTTGCGTCGAGAACTCGGTTTTTATGGCCTAAGGGCTAACTGATAGTGTGTGACTGAGTGATGTGAGGAGGCTTCCAGGCCTTATGAGTGATGTGAGGATGCTTCCAGGCCTTATGAGTTGTGTGAGGAGGCTTCCAGGACTTATGAGAGATGTGAGGAGGCTTCCAGGCCTTATGAATGATGTGAGGAGGCTTCCAGGCCTTATGAGTGATGTGAGGAGGCTTCCAGGCCTTATGAGAGATGTGAGGAGGCTTCCAGTACTTATGAGAGATGTGAGAAGGCTTCCAGGCCTTATGAGTGATGTGAGGTGGCTTCCAGGCCTTATGAGAGATGTGAGGAGGCTTCCAGGACTTATGAGAGAGGTGAGAAGGCTTCCAGACTTATGTTATTATTGCGCTTGGGCTGTAGGAGCCCCTCCGGAGTCTGTACACACCCCTATTGAGCGCCGGTACCAATTGAGTGATGCCCACGGGGCTTATGCTGAGTGATTGTGAGGTTTCCTGATGGGCAGAGTGATTGTGAGGTAGCCTGATGGGCAGAGTGATTGTGAGGTTGCCTGATGGGCAGAGTGATTGTGAGGCTGCCCGATGGGCTGATTCTGAAAGATATTGTGATGAGAAATGATTATGGCCCGAGGGGCAGTTTTATGAATATTTTTACTTCGTTTTCAAACTGTGATTTACTTCGTTTTCAAACTGGTTCTTACTGAGAAATTTACTGAGATATTCTGATATTACACTTGGTTCAAAGGATTTTTGGAAACTGATTTTTGAACTCATATATTTGATGAATACTACCTGGTGACTTGGTGTTTTACTGGTTTTGTGAATTGGTGTATCTGTACTGTGTGCTTTTTATTTCTCAGACTGTGATTTATTTTCATTACTACTGAGTCGGCGTACTCATAAAGACTCCCTGTGCCTCTGTGCACAGATTCAGGTATCGGTTTGGTGCAGTAGCTTCCTTGTTCGTTAGCAGCAGTTCATGGTATTTCGAGGTAGCTGTCCAGCGTCCACAACTTCTCCATTTCCCTTCCTTATTTAGTTTTAGCATTTGATTCAGAGACATATATTATAGTTTTAGCAGAGTTAAACTTACTTATTCTTAGATGCTCATGACTATTGACTCCATTTCTTGGGAGGTTTGTTAGACTATTATTGGGACGTTAAGACTTAACTATTTTATTTGATGCTATGGTTACATGCTTATTATTAAATTGTGAACTGTTATAATTGAACAAATGCGTAGTAATGTGATTGTTGGCTAGCCTAGTTCCACGATAGGCGCCATCACGACCTGTTAGGATTTGCGGTCGTGACATTTTTTGTTGTTGGTTTTTGGATACAGAAATGTGCTACGCGATCGCGGGGAATTGGTCGCGATCGCGATGAGTAAAATGAGAGAAATTGTAGTTGTGAGACGGGGAGTTTTCATGAACATTGTATTTAGATATGGCAATTGGTGCGCCTTACGCCTTTTGAGACGGGGAGTTTTCATGAACATTGTAGTTGTGAACTACGAGGATGCGAGCAAAGCTAGTCAGGTGTTAGTATATGTCATGATTCAGTCGTTATGAATGTTCGAATAGTTATCTACCTGTTGTGGGTGACCAGAGTTGACTTAGAGTTATTGGTAGGCCAGTATGGGTGTTGCAGGATTGAGACGTATTGGTTATGTTCTTTCTGGTTTAGGTGGCATGGTATCGTCCAATTTTCCCGTGGTTATGGATGTGCACTTTGAGTAATTGATGTCTAATTTCACATGGTTATTGATTTTGAGCAAGGTAGCTTGGAGTATGTCATGTGGTACATCGGTTGGATGGGATCACGCTTTGCAACTCAGTTAGGTAGAGGTATGATCCTTGGTGTCGGATTTGTGCGATATGGTTTCACGATGTGTATCAGGCTTTTAGCATGATGTGGTAATGGCAAGAGAAATGGCAGGATAGTCCTCTCGTATGAGTCTTCTCTATTTTATGAATTGAGCTCTTAGGATGTTATTGAGTGCACGAGTTGCACAAGTATGGCTATGGATGGTATTGATGCTGAGCGGGCGAATGATTGCTGGTTTCTACATGTTTCTTTCATCATCAACACCATATGAAGGTGTTAAATCAAGGCTTTGTTTGATAAGAGGTTATTTACCGGTGTTGGGTTGTTATGAGTAGCGATTGGGATTAGGAGTCATCGCTATGAGTGTTGAGTCATGCGGTATATTATGTGACTTCATCTTGTGTTGCGGATATGGCTTGATACAGCGTGTTCAGACTATTTCAGATTATAGTTGTGGGATTAGAACTTGTAAATCATTCCAGAAGTGGAAATTTAGTTCTAAGGTTTATGGGTCAGGATCGGACTTCGAAATTTCAACTATGTTGTGCTATTAGACCTATATGGGGTAAGGTGACATGGAATCACCTCCGAATATGTGCATGGTAGGTTACACAACAATTTTTGTGGTTTTTGGAACAATTCTTGGCATGTTCGAGGACGAACGTCTGTTTAAGTGGGGGAGAATGTAACGACCCGAACGGTCTTTTTGAGCTCTAGCGCGTCGTTCAGCGGTTTGAAGTCATGAACATCTTCATTTTAGGTATTATTACTTGTGCGTATGGTCGGAGTTGAGATTCAGGAAGTTCGGAGTCAAATTGGAAAGAACATTCTCATTTCGGAAGCCTTAAGTTGAAGAAATTGACTAAGACTAGAATTTGGAGTAAACGACCTAGGAATCAGGATCAGAAGGTTCCAACAGGTTCGTATGGTGATTTCGGACTTGGGCGTATGTCCGGATCGAGTTTTGGATAATCCGGAAGCATTTCAGTGTATATTGTGGAAGTTAGTATTTTTGAAGAAATTTCTTAAGTTTGGCTTGAAGGCATTTCAGTGTTATAGATGTCCGTTTGGGATTCCGAGTCTGGGAATAGCTCCATATGATGATTCTGGAGTTGAGAGCGCGATCGGAAGTGAATTCGGATGTCCGTAGGTTATTTTGAAGTCATTTGGCTAAAGATAGAAATTTGAAGGTTTTGAAGAATCCGACCAGAAGGGGAAATTTTGATATCGGGGTCGGAATGCGATTCCGGAAGTTGGAGCAGGTTCGTAATGTCGAATATGACTTGTGTGCAAAATTTGGGGTCAATCAGACGTGATTTGATAGATTTCGGCATCGAATGTAGAAGTTTAAAATTTCAAAGTTCATAATGTTTGGATTGGAGTACGATTCGTGGTTTCGGCGTTGTTTGATGTGATTTGAGACCTCGAGAAAGTCCGTGGGGTGTTACGGGACTGAGTCATGTGATTGGACGGGGTCCCAGGGGCCTCGGGTGTGTTTTGGGGTGATTTCGTATAATTTCAAGCTGTTTTGAGATGACTGTTGCTGGTGTCTTGTGTTGTTCTTCGCGTTCGAGGGGACCCCTTTGCGTTCGCGAAGAAGAATTTGGCATCAGGGACTTTGCTCTTCGCATTCGCGAACAGTGCCTCGCGTTCGCGAAGAAGAAAAATATCTGCTGCGCAGGTCTGACTTCGGAGGATCATATCTCACAATCTATAAGGAATTTTGAGATGATGTAAAAAAGAAAGTTGTAGAACTTTGTGTCTAGATTTGAGAAATGTAAACCATTTGTCATTTGGAGGTTTGTGAAAAAGGTTATGACTATTCTACTAGAGGCTATTTGAGAAGAGTAAATAGGGAACCTGGAATTTTTGTTCTATGCGTTCGCGGCGAGGTACCGCATTCGCGATGAAGGATTTACCTGGGCATATTTAAATAAACCCTTCCGCGACCTAAACCCTTTTTACACCATTTTTGTGCGGATAATGAGCTTTTGGGGATGCTTTTGAAGAGGGAAATCCTTGTTCTTCATAGAGGTAAGTATTTTGATCATTAAAACTCGATTACGGATGATTATAGAGCATAAGAACATTGTAAATTCATGGAAAATCAGTAGAAAAATTGGGTTTTAGGGCTTGAGATTATGAGACCTTTAGGGGTCGATTTGAGGGGTCAAACAAACTCTGATTTTGGTGTTCTTTATATGTACGGACTCGTGAGAGGACGAAGAACACTTTTGTATAAAGAAATATGAGTTTCGGGACGCGTTTCGGGGTCGGGTTTTGACCAATTTCTGATTTTTTAGCTAAATTTGATATCTTCCAATTGGAATTCGTTCCTTAAGCATATATTGGTGATAAAAATATGAACTTGGTAGATTTGGAGTCTTCGGAGGTTGATTCGAGAGGCAAGTGTGTTGTGGAATAGTTCCGGGCTAGTTTTGAGGTAAGTAATGTCTTTAAATCCTGTACTAAGGGTGTGAAACCCCGGACTATGCACCCTTCACGGGTTTTGAAATAAAAAGGTGGAAACTTTGGAAACATTTTTCCTATTTAGGCGACTATTGAGTTGCTAAACCGACTTTTAAGCCTACGCTTAATTAGTACTATTTTATTTTGATATGATTTGGGCTGTAAGCCGTGTTTGGGGGCCTAGTGCTGATCTGTTTACCCCTTGGGGGATTGTTTTACTGTGTTCCTCACTTGATATGTTGTGATTTGCACTCAGTCTTTTCCTGATAAATTGTTTTGACACTCAGAGTATTTTGATACTATTTATTGAAAAATAAAACACTGTTTTGGGTCGAGAACCCGATATTTTTATTGCCTAAGGGCTAACTGAGAGTGTCTGAGTGAGTGATGTGAGGAGGCTTCCAGGCCTTATGAGTGATGTGAGGAGGCTTCCAGGCCTTATGAGAGAAGTGAGGAGGCTTCCAGGCCTTCAGGCCTTATGAGTGATGTGAGGTGGCTTCCAGGCTTTATGAGAGATGTGAGGAAGCTTCCAGGCCTTATGAGAGAGGTGAGAAGGATTCCAGGCCTTATGTTATTATTGCGATTGGGCTGTAGGAGCCCTCTGGAGTCTGTACACACCCCTAGTGAGCGCCGGTACCGATTGAGTGATGCCCGCGGGGCTTATGCTGAGTGATTGTGAGGTTTCCTGATAGGCAGAGTGATTGTGAGGTTGCCTAATGGGCAGAGTGATTTTGAGGTTTCCTGATGGGCAGAGTGATTGTGAGGTTGCCTGATGGGCAGAGTGATTGTGAGGTTGCCTTATGGGCAGAGTGATTGTGAGGTTGCCTGATGGGCTGATTCTAAAAGATATTGTGATGAGAAATGATTATGGCCCGAGGGGCAGTTTTATGAATATTTTTACCGAGTTTTCAAACTGTGATTTACTTCGTTTTCAAACTGGTTCCTTCTGAGATATTCTGATATTACACTTGGTTCAAAGGATTTCTGGAAACTGATTTTTGAACTCATATATTTGATGAATACTACCTGGTGACTTGGTGTTTTACTGGTTTTGTGAATTGGTGTATCTGTATTGTGTGCTTTATATTTCTCAGACTGTGATTTATTTTCATTACTACTGAGTTGGCGTACTCATAAAGACTCCCTGTGCCTCTGTGCACATATTCAGGTACCGATTTGGAGCAGTAGCTGCCTTTTTCGTTAGCAGCAGTTCATGGGATTTCGAGGTAGCTGTCCAGCGTCCACAACTTCTCCATTTCCCTTCCTCATTTAGTTTTAGCATTTGATTCAGAGACATATATTATAG
Organism: Nicotiana undulata; assembly: GCA_005239495.1. Classification (NCBI taxonomy): domain Eukaryota; kingdom Viridiplantae; phylum Streptophyta; class Magnoliopsida; order Solanales; family Solanaceae; genus Nicotiana; species Nicotiana undulata. The sequence continues at coordinate 9,302 of ML299796.1, read as the reverse complement.
TTTTAGCAGAGTTAGACTTACTTATTCTTAGATGCTCATGACTATTGACTCCAGTTCTTGGAAGGTTTGTTAGACTATTATTGGGACGTTAAGACTTAACTATTTTATTTGATGCTATGTTGCATGCTTATTATTAAATTGTGAACTGTTATAATTGAACAAAAGCGTAGTAATGTGATGGTTGGCTAGCCTAGTTCCACGATAGGCGCCATCACGGCCTGTTAGGATTTGGGGTCGTGACATTTTTTGTTGTTGGTTTTTGGATACAGAAATGTGCTACGCGATCGCGGGGAATTGGTCGCGATCGCGATGAGTAAAATCAGAGAAATTGGTCAGTGAATCGCGATCGCGGAAGGCCTTTCACGATCGCATAGAAGAAATATTCCGCTGCCCTGACTCGACTTTGAAAGCTTGTATCTTGCAATCTATAAGGAATTTGGATCGACACATGGAATACCAGATGAACACTCGATAAGCTGGGTGGAAAAGCAAGCGTATAAGCCACCTCTCTAATCCTCTGAAGCACCTCAAAAGGCCCAATGAACGGGGGACTCGGCTTTCCCCTCTTCCCGAACCTCATCACACCCTTCATGGGTGACACCTTCAATAGTACCTTCTCTCCCACCATGAAAGACACATCCCGGACCTTCCGGTCCGCATAACTCTTCTGCCTAGACTTCGCCGTGCGAAGTCGCTCATGAATCAACTTCACCTTATCCGACTCGAACTAACCAACTGGAGATCTAAACCTCCTACCATATAAGGCCTCATACGGGGCCATCTGAATACTGGACTGGTTGCTATTATTATATGCAAACTCCGTGAGTGGCAGAAACTGGTCCTATGAACCCCCAAAATCAATCACACAGGCACGCAACATGTCCTCCAAAATCTGAATAGTTCGCTCTGACTGTCCACCGGTCTGAGGATGAAATGCAATGCTCAACTCTACCTGAGTACCCATACCTCTCTACACGGCTCTCCAAAACGGAGATGTGAATTGAGTACCCCTATCAGAAAAGATAGAAACTGGAACCCCATGCAATCGGACAATCTCCCTGATGTAGATTCCAGCTAACCGCTTTGCAGTATAAGTAGTACCAACAAGAATGAAGTGCGAGGACTTGGTCAGTCGATCCACAATGACAAAAATAGCATCAAAACTCCTCGAAGTCCGTGGGAGCCCAACTGCAAAGTCCATGGTGATCCGCTCCCACTTCCACTCCGGAATATCTAACCTCTGAAGTAATCCACCTGGCCTTTGGTGCTCATACTTGACCTGCTGGCAGTTGAGACACCGAGCTACAAACTCAACAATATCCTTCTTCATCCGCCTCCACCAATAATGGTGTCTCAGATCCTGGTACATCTTCGCGGTACCCGGATGGATGGAATACCGCGAGCTATGAGCCTCTTCTAATATAAACTCTCGAAGCCCATCCACATTGGGAACGTAGATCCGGCCCTGCATCCTCATGACCCCATCATACCAATAACCACATCCTTGACATCACCTTGACAGACCCTGTCACGGAGAAGTAGCAATTGTCGGTCATCATACTAGCGTGATCTAATATGATCATAAAGAGAAGATCCAGAGGCTACACAAGCCAATACCTGCGGGGGTTCTGACAAATCCAATCTCACCAACTGGCCTGCTAAATCCTGAACATCAAGTGTTAAAGGTCGCTCTGCTGCTGGAAGGTAGCCTAGACTCCCTAAACTCTCTGCTATGCGACTCAGGGCATCGTCCACTACATTGGCCTTCCTCGGATGATATAGAATAGTGATGTCATAATCCTTGAGGATCTCCAACCATCTCCTATGACGCAAATTCAGATCCTTTTGCTTAAGCAGATACTGCAAACTACGATGATCAGTGAAAACATCACAATGCACACCATACAAATAATGATGCCAAATGTTCAACGCGTAGGCAATCACCCTACCGTCCTACATCAATACCGCTCCCAAGCCAACTCTTGAAGCATCACAGTAGACTGTATAAGAATCCGAACCAGTAGGCAAAACCAATACCGGAGCTGTGGTCAGTGCTGACTTGAACTTCTGAAAGCTCTCCTCACATTCATCGGACCGTCTGAATGGAGCACCCTTCTGGGTCAATCTGGTCAAGGGTGAAGAAACAAAAGAGAACCCCTCCACAAAGCGATGGTAATATCCCGCCAAACCAAGGAAACTCCTAATCTCTGTAACTGAGGACGGTCTGCGCCAACTCTGCACCGCCTCAACCTTATTCGGATCAACCTGAATACCCTCACTGGACACCACGTGCCCCAAGAACGCTACTGAACCAAGCCAAAACTCACACTTGGAGAATTTTGCATAAAGCTTCTCCTCCCTCAACCTCAGCATGACAACCCTCAAATGCTGAGCATGCTTCTCCTGGCGACGAGAATACACCAGGATGTCATCAATGAACGCAATGAAGAAAGAATCAAGATACGGTCGAAACACGCTATGCATCAGGTGCATAAAGGCTGCTGGGGCATTGGTCAGCCCAAATGACATAACAAGGAACTCATAGTGGCCATATCTGGTCCTGAAAGCAGTCTTCAGAATGTCAGAATCCCGAATCTTCAACTGATGATACCCGGACCTCAAGTCAATCTTGGAGAACACACTAACTCCCTGAAGCTGGTCAAACAAGTCATCAATATGAGGCAAAGGATACCGGTTCTTCATCGTAACCTTGTTCAGCTGCCGATAATCAATACACATGCGCATAGAACCATCATTCTTCTTCACAAACAACACCGGTGCACCCCAAGGTGACACACTAGGCCGAATGAACCTCTTATCTAGGAGTTCCTGAAGCTGCTCCTTCAACTCCGCTGGTTCCATACGATAGGGTGGGGTAGAGATAGGCTGGGTTCCTGGCACCAAGTCAATACCAAAATAAATGTCCCTGTCAGGTGGCATACCTTGCAGGTCTGCAGGGAATACGTCCAAAAAATCACGGACCACAGGAACAAAATCAACAAAAAGAGTTAACATTCCTCACAAAAGCTAGATAAGACTTACATCCCTTCCCAATCATACGCTGAGCCTTCAAGTAGGAAATCACCCTACTAGGCACGTACTCCACTTACCCTCTCCACTAAATTCTCGGCAATCCGAGCATAGCTAAAGTCACGGTCTTGGCGTGACAGTCAAGAACAACATGGCACAGAGATAGCCAATCCATGCCCAATATCACATCGAAGTCAACCATGCTAAGAAATAATAGATCTACCCAGGTCTCCAGACCCCCAATAGATATAACACAAGACCGATACACCCGGTCCACCACAACAGTATCACCAACCGGAGTCGACACATGAACAAATGTAATCAAGTGCTCACGGGGCATACCCAAGAAATGAGCAAAGTATGATGAAACATATTAATACGTGGAACCAGGATCAAATAATACCGAAGCATCTCGGTGGCAGACTAAGATAATACATGTAATCACTGCATCTGAAGCTATGGCATCTGGTTTTGCCGGGAGTGCATAGAAACGAGCCTGCCCTCCACCTGATCGACCTCCCCCTCTAGGGCAGCCTCTGACTGACTGGCCTCCACCCCTAGTTGCCTGAGCGGGTGGTGTAGAAACTGGTTCTAACGCTGGAGGCTGGCTCCTCTGCTGAAATGAACTACCAGAAAGGCGGGGATGATACCTCTTGAAATGACCCGGGTCCCCACACTCGAAGAAACCCCTCTCAGCAAAAGACGGTGGGGGGCTGAAGGGAACCCCTAGAACCAGAATAGCTGCTAGAAGAGCCATGTGATGAAGAACCTTGAACATAAAGAGAAGACCTGGAAGCCATGCTAGCTAACACTTGCGGAGGCTCTGACAAATCCAATCTCACCAACTGACCCGCTAAAGCCTGAACATACGGTGCTAAAGGATGCTCTGCTACTGAAAGGTAGGCTAGACTCCCCAAACTCTCTGCTCTACGACTCAGGGCATCGGCCACTACACTGGCCTTCCTCGGATGACATAAAATAGTGAGGTCATAATCCTTGAGAAGCTCCTACCACCTCCTCTGACGCAAATACAAGTCCTTCTGCTTTAACATATACTGCAAACTACGATGGCCGGTGAATATCTCACACTGCACTCCATACAAATAATGGCGCAAAATCTTCAAGGCATGAACAATGGCAACTAACTCAAGATCATGCACTGTATAATTCTTCTCGTGCACCTTCAACTGTCTAGACGCATAGGCAATCACCCTACCGTCCTACATCAATACCGCTCCTAAGCCAACTCTAGAAGCATCACAGTAGATTGTATAAGAACCTGAACCAGTAGGAAAAACTAATACCGGAGCTGTGGTCAATGCTGACTTGAGCTTCTGAAAGCTCTCCTCACACTCATCGGACCATCTGAATGGAGCACCCTTCTGGGTCAATCTGGTCAAGGGTGAAGCAATAGAAGAGAACCCCTCCACAAAGCGACGGTAATATCCCGCTAAACCAAGGAAACTCCTAATCTTTGTAGCTGAGGACGGTCTGGGCCAACTCTGCACCGCCTCAACATTCTTCGGATCAATTTAAATACCCTCACTAGACACCACGTGCCCCAAAAAAGCTACTGAACCAAGAAAAAACTCACACTTGGAGAATTTTGCATAAAGCTTCTCCTCCCTCAACCTCTGCAACACAACCCTCAAATGCTAAGCATGCTCCTCCTGGCTACGAGAATACACTAGGATGTCATCAATGAACACAATGAAGAAAGAATCAAGATAAGGCCGAAAAACGCTATGCATCAGGTGCTTAAAGGCTGCTGGGGCATTGGTCAACCCAAATGACATAACAAGGAACTCATAGTGGCCATATCTGGTCTTGAAAGAAGTCTTCGGAATGTCAGAATTCCGAATCTTCAACTGATGATACCCGGACCTCAAGTCAATCTTGGAGAACACTCTAGCTCCTTGAAGCTGGCCAAGTTTGGAAACATTACTTACCTCAAATTCGGCTAAAATACTACTCCGCAGTGCCCTTGCCTATAAATTCGTCTCTCGAGTGCTTCAAATCTACCAAAAACCAGATTTTTACCATCATAATATTCTAAGGAAAGAAACCCAATCGAAATTTATCAAAAGTATTCAAAAATCCCGAAATTGGCCAAACCCGACCCCCAGGCCCACGTCTCGAAACTCGATAAAATATTCAAAACTGAAATCCTTATTCTCCCACGAGTTTACCCATATCAAATTTACCAAAATCCGACCTCAAATACCCATTAAAATCATCAAAAGAACTTCCAAACTTTTCTTCCCATTTTCCCCCAATTTCCACTTCGATTCCTCAATTTACATGGTAAAATTCAATACCAATTCATGAAATTAGGCCAAGGGTGATTAAAGACACTTACCACAAGAATCCCACTGATAATCTCTCCAAAATCCTTCTTCTCCCGAGCTCTCTAATGGTGTTTTGAGATATGGCCTAAAACACTCGTTTTTAGAACTTAAACTTTCTGCCCAGTGATTCCTTCAGTACGATCGCGGACACCCAGTCGCAATCGCGGAGAGCAATTCCACAGCCTCACTTATTTACCCTACGCAATCGCGAATATCTCAACACGATCGCGATTCATTATGAATTAAACCCACGCAATCGCGAACCTGTCCACGCGACCGCGTAGCACAACTAGCCACTCCCTCACGCGCCCTTCTTTCACTACGCGATCGCGATCATGGCCACGCGATCGCACTTCACAGAAAACTCAACCCACGATATCGCGACCTCTCCCACGCGATCGAGTACAAAAAAATTCTGTCCTCCCCAACCTATACCTACACGATCGCAGGAATCCCTTCGCGATCGCGGAAGAGTAAACCAAAGCCAAAATTTACAGCAGCATCAATAGTTTTTCTAAGGCCAAACATACTCCGTTAACTACCCGAAACATACCCGAGGCCCTCGCGACCTCAACCAAACCTACCGACATATCCCATAACATCATTCAAACTTAGTCGAGCCTTCAAAACGCCAAAAACAACACAAACACATCAAAATCACATCAAATTCAAGCCTATGAACTTTGAAATTCCTAAATTCCACCAACGATGCCGAAACCATCCAAAACACCTCCAATTGACCTGAAAGTTTACACACATATCCAAAATGACATTACGAACCTTCTCCAACTTCCGAAATTCTATTCCGACCCCGATAGCCCGTTTTCCACTGCCGATCAGAAATGACCAAAAACTAACTTTCGCCAATTCAAGCCTAATTCTACACCTGACATCAGAATTACATTCCGAACACACTGCTAAGTCCCAAATCACCTAACGAAGCTATACGAGCCATAAAATCCACATTCCGAGGTCATTTACCGATTAGTCAACTTCTAGTTGACTTTTCCAACTATAAAGCTACTTTTAGAGACTAAGTGTCTTAATTCCCATTACAACCATTCTGAACCCGAGACAACCGAATCCAATACATCCTAAGTAGTATAACCAATGCAGGTCAAGGAAAAACAATAATAATAATGCAGATTCTATGGAACAACCGGTTGAGTCGTTATAAATTGGGAGATTAGAAACGAATGAAAGTTGTATCCCTTGGTGTCTAGTTTCAAAATGTCAAACCATATGCAATTTGGAGTTCTTTACAAAAATTTATGACCATTATACTAGAGGCTATCCGGAAGAGCTACCCATTTGTTCTTCGCGATCATGAAGCTTTTTCCACGACCGCGAAGAGAAAATTTTAGGCTGGGAATTGTTGTACTTCGCGATCGTGAAGCATTTTCCGCGATCTCGATGAGTAAATACCTGGGCAGGAGTTATATATCGAGGTTTCGATCATTTTTAGCATATTTGGAGCTATGGAGCTCCGATTGAAGCGATTTTTGAGGTGATTTTCACCATATGGAATGAGGTAAGTGTTTTCTTCACCATTTAGAGTTAAATACATGAGTATATATGGATTAGAACATGGAAATTAGTGAATTTTTTTTATTTTTACCATGAAATTGGACATGAAATTGGGAATAATATATATATATATATATATATATATATATTAGTTCGTAATGCTATGGGTAATCTTAATCTTCGAAAAAAATTCGGAATCCGGGCACGTAGACCCAAGGGAAATTTTGTCAACTTATCAAGCGGAGTTGGGAATTATGTAAATTGAATTGTTATAAGTATTAGGGTATGTTTTCATTGATTTTCCCGTTATTTGGCTAGTTTTGGAGTGTTGCGCATCTATTTGAGTTGCCGGAAGGGCATCATAGACGGTTATGGAACTTCGGAGTGAGGTAAGTCTCCTTTCTAATATTGTAAGAGGGAATTGTCACCATAGCTGAAATAATTATTTATGTGTTGTTCTTTGTGGGGGCTACGTACGCACGAGGTGACGAGAGTCCGTGCGTAGCTACTATTATGCTTATGTCCAGGTAGTCTAGGACCCAAAAGCATGCTTTACTTGTCATACTTGTAATTTTACTGATAAATTTAAGATGCTTAAATCATATCGAACTTGTCAAATGAATTTCTAAAATGATTAAACATCATCTTCTTGACCATTAAAAGGGAAATTGTCTTTTCCTTAGGTAATTGTTTCCCAGATGAAGTCTGGATTGACTGTTTGAATGTGTGTATCTATGATTACTTGCATCGCATGTATGAGTGTGATGACCCAAAAGGTCATCCTAAGTAATTCTAGCTAAATCTGTGTTTCGAGGCCTTGAAAGCCTCCGTTAGTCTCACCTCGATATGTGTGCGCAGCCCGGGCATGTAGCCGGGAAGTCTGTATGTTGAAATTTGATAAAAATGAAATTTTATAATAACTAAATGGATAAAGTTGACTTTGGTCAACATTTTTGGTAAACGGACCCGGACCCATGATTTGACGGTCCCGGCGGGTCCGTAGGAAAATATGGGACTTGGGTGTATGCCCGAAATCGAATTCCGAGGTCCTAAGCCCAAGAAATGAATTTTTAAAGAAAATTGTATTATGAAAATAATGAAAGATTTTGAAAATGAATAATTATGTGAAAACCGTGTTACCAGGACCGTATTATGGTTTCGGATCCCGGAACAGGTTTAATATATGTTATGTGACTTATCTGTGAAATTTGGTGTAAAACGGACTTGAGATCACGTGTTTCGGATCAAAATTGGAAAAATTAAGCTTTATGAAGTTTTAAGAAATTTCTATGAGTTTTGATGTTTAATTCCTTGTTTTTGATGATATTTTTATGATCAAAATGCTTGAATAAGTCCGTAAGATGATTTGGGAGTCATGTGTGTTTTTGGTTTGAGACCCGAGGGCTCGGGTGAGATTCGGGTAGCTAACGGGGTGTAAAAGTCATGAAAAATCTGGTGTTTGGTTGATTTTCTGGTGTCTGGTAGCTTAGTCTATGCGATCGCAAAGGTGGAGCTGTGATCGCATAGAGTTGAGAGTGGGGGAGGGGTCTGTTGTCCTCTGCGATCGCATGAATGGATCCGCGATCGCAGTGTAGGGAGTCCGGATGTTCTGTTATCACATTCTTTCTTCGCGATCGCGTAGTGTACCAGGGTGACTGGGTGGGGGCTAGGTAGTTCTTCTCTGCGCTCGCATCATTTCCTTCACGATCACAGAGGTCTGTGGAGTTAACCTTCCGCGATCGCAGCCTTCCGTTTGCGGTCGCATAGTAGGGATTCCGATAGCTCTGCGATCACAACCCTTCTTCCGCGATCGCAGAGAATAAAATCGCCCAGTTAATTCCTTAAGTAAAAAACAGAATACTTACACGGGATTTTTCATAATTCACCAACTTCTTCTTCCCCAAATCCCCATAGGCGATTCCTAAGCTAGTTCTCCTCCATAACCAATTGGGTAAGTGATTCTAACACTAATTTCTCCCATTTTACTTCCATAATCACTAGAAATCTAGGCCTAAAATCATAAAATAAGGTAGAAATTAGGGGTTTTGGATAGAGTTAGGTTTTTGGGAAATTTGGGTGATTCAACTTCAACTTGGGGTTGGATCTTGAAACAAATCATATATTTGAACTCGTGGGGTTATGGGTGATCGGGTTTTGGACCGAACCTCGAGTTTGGACCAAGCGGGCCCGGGGTAAAATTTTGGTATTTTTGGAAGAATGCTAGAAATTGAATATCTAGGCTATGTGATTGTGTTATTGAGTCTTTATTGATATTATTGAATTAATTATGCCTAGATATCGTTATTTCGGAGTCGGATTATAAAGGAAATACGATCTTAGAGGGTTGATTGCTATACTTTGGACCAAGGTAAGTGTCTTGCCTAACTTTGGTGAGGG
>MDKH01177564.1:0-20824 GCA_005239495.1 Nicotiana undulata | reverse complement strand
TACTAAGATATACTGATATTACACTGGTTTCAAAGGATTTCTGGAAACTGATTTTTGAACTCACATATTTTATGAATACTATCTGGTGGCTTGGTGTTTTACTGGCTTTTGTGAAATTGTGTATATGTACTGTGTGTTTTATAATTCTTAGACTGTGATTTAGTTTCATTACTACTGAGTTGGCGTACTCATAAAGACTCCCTGTGCCTCTGTGCATAGATCCAGTTACTGATTTGGAGCAGTAGTTGCCTTGTTCATTAGCAGCAGTTCACGGGATTTTGAGGTAGCTGTCCAGCGTCCACAACTTCTCCAATTCCCTTCCTTGATTAGTATTAGAAATTGATTCATAGACATTTATTATGACATTAGCATAGTTAGGTTTATTTCTTTTTAGATGCTCATGATCATTGACTCCAGTCTTGGGAGGTTTTGTTTAGACTATTATTGGGGCGCTGAGACTTAAATAATTTATTTTTATTGCTATGTTTGCTGTTTATCATTGAATTGTGAACTATTATAAAAGAACCAATGCGTAGTAAAGTGATGGTTGGCTAGCCTAGTTCCACGATATGCGCCATCACGTCCTGTTAGGATTTGGCGTCGTGACACTATGAATGATGAGGGCATGTTGGAAAAGACTCTTTCAAGTTTTCATGCTTCAAATATGGTGTTACAATAACAATTCCGCGAAAAGGGATTTAAGAAATATTCTTAGTTAATTTCATGCTTTTTGGCATAATGCCAAACTCATGAGGCCTTCCCGACTAGATCAGCTCCATTTATAAAAGAGGATCTGGGAATGATAGACCCAAGGTCTAAATGAAGACAAAATTATTATCGTGGACGTATAAATATACGTGGGCGTGAAAAGGGGTAAAATAATAATCACCATGATGGTGGTCGTTATAAACAAGAGAACAATAAGGGTCCTTAGAATAATCCTTCAAAAGGCAACGATAATATTTTCCACCGATGTGATATGAAAAATCATTGGGCACGAATTTGTCGTACACCTGAACATTTTGTCAAACTTTATCAAGCATCTATAAAAGGGAAACAGAATAAAGTTGAGACTGACTTGACCTTTCAAAATGACGTTGAGTCGGACCCTATGAATAATCATGATAACGTTGAAGCAAACCTTGCTTATAAAAATGATATTTTTGAAGGTCTTGCAGATATTACTCATTTGGAAGCTTGAGACTTCTTTAAGCATCATAAGTGAAGACTTATTATTGGGACCAATTATGAGAATAAATGTATTTATTTTATGAAGTTTATATTTTGAATAAACTTTTTATATTGTCAATATTTACTTTCCCAATTAAAGTGTTTTTTTGTTCTTAAAATTTTCAACATTACTTATGATATATATCTTTTTCTTTATGAAGAATATGAAAACTTCACAGTGTTCAGTTTGCCGTATGAATAATAGAAGAAATGTGTCTTCTTGATAGTGCTACTACGCATACTATATTAAAAGATAAGAGATATTTCTCTTATTTAATTATGAAATAAGCCAATATCATCACAATATCTGGTAGTACAAAATTAATTGAGGGCCCTGGAAGAGCGACTGTATTACTACCAGAAGGAACTATATTGGTTGTGAATGATGCATTATATTGCAGTAGGTGTCAAAGAAATTTGTTGAGTTTCAAAGATATTCGCCGAAATGGCTATCATATTGAGACCACCAATGAAGAAAAGGTTGAATACATTTATATTACTACAATAAAAGAGGAAAAGAAGTATGTGCTTGAAAAGCTTCCCGCATTTTCCTCCGGATTATACTACACTAGTATTAGTTTAGTCGAATCACATGTCATAGTAACACAATGAGTTCACTAATGATTTTATTATTTAGCATGACCGATTGGGCCATCTCGGTTATAATATGATGCACAAAATAATTGAGAATTCACATGGTCATTCTATGAAGAACAAGAAGATTCTTCAAACTAAAGAATTCTCTTGTGCTGCATGTTCACAAGGCAAACTGATTATTAGACCATCAGTAATTAAAGTTGAAGTTGAACCTCCTGCATTTTTGGAACGTATACAGGGTGATATATGTGGGACCACACACCCTCCATGTGGACCAATAGAAGTTTATGTTGACGATATTTGGTTAAGTCCCTTTGAGTAGAGGACTATTTGAACCATTTGTAGGAAACTGATAAGTTGGGATTTTGACCACTTAGTGACACTCTATTACTTACGTTTTAGCTCAAAATACTTAAAGATATTCCCGAGAACTAATGAAATTTTCTTTCTTGCAGGAATATTAAGAAACAATCCAAAAAGATGAAAATCAACTCAAGAAGGAGTAAAATTGGACAAGGACCAAAACATATCAAAGAAAAGCAAAGTGCGGCCCGCACAATACTGTGTGCAGCCGCAAACTATGACGAGCCACTGTCAAAATTCTTTCACAATGTGCGGACCACACAATTATTGTGCGGCCACAGAAGACAAGGTTCAGAGAGATGGTGTTTTGGGGCCTTAAGAAGTGCGGACCACTCTATTATTGTGTGGGCCGCAGAGTGCTAAAGTGCGGTTGCACTCATAAATGTGCGGTCCGCAGAAATTGTTCAGGTCCAAGTCAAATCCAAGAGTGCGACCGCACTCAGAAATTTGTGGCCCGCACAATCAGAAGAAGAGCGGCCGCACCCCAGAATTATGCGGCCGTAGAAGGTCACCCTGTCAAGTCACCTCAAAGTGCGGACCCCACACAAAATTGTGCGACCGTATAACCTCCGCAAGGGCAATTTTTTCCAAACATTTTAGCTGGTATAAATAGATCTATTTGATAGTTTGATGATTACTTATGTTCTCCTCTCCCCTTCCCCGGTAGCTAGGAAAGATTTCTAAATATATTTCCTTCCTTCCGTTCAAGGGCACTCTAAAGGCTTTGAAACCTTCAGAGCTAGTTGACTGTCGTCTAGTCAGTCCCTCTCGACAACGAAAACAATGTAAAAAACTGGAGTCAATTTTTGGATAAAAGGAAACCTCTTTATAAAGAGAAAAATGAATTAATTAAATTGAAGTTCTTTCTTTGGCATAATTATTGATTAGACTCTAGAGATATAGTAATATGGAGAAGACAAAATTGTTTCAAGCACCGACAGAATCGGAAGCGCCCCTTCTTTCAAAGAGAGGAGGACGGGTTATTTACATTTCATTTGATGGTAAGAGGCGGATTGAAATTTAAGTAGTGGTCATTTTTATGTTATGTTGGGAACACCTGAGAGTAGATAGCAATTTTTCTTTACTGTTTTGGGTAACTTTGTAATAGTTTATCATTTTAACATTAGATTTTCTTCACTTAATCATCTATTATGAGTTTTATCTTAGTTTGTTCTTTAATTTATTCATTTCCTATGAGTAGCTAAACCCTTAGCTGGGGTTGTGACCCAACCCTAGTATGGGTACTTAATGGGAGATTGATTTAGGTCTTATTTATGATTGGGTATATGATATTTAGCTTAGTTCTTGCTTGAATTTAAGAAAAGATGGTTGCAAACAATGATTCATGCCTAATTGACTTAGTCTCTACTTGAGAAGGGAAACTAAGTCTAGGAAAATTGGCCAACAAGAAATTGGAGTGAACTCAAGAAATTAATAGCCCTAATTAAAGGGTCGAATCTAGAGATAGTAAGACCCATCTTGAGCATCTATCACTTGTTTCATGAAATACCCATTTTGGCTTGAGAAAGCCAAATTGGGAAAAATCACTCAAACTACTGAGAGGTATAGAGTGATTGCTATATTGTATCCCGACCAATCAAATACGCCCTAAAGCTCTCAATTCGTTAAGTAACCAACTAGGCGGAAGTCACGGCCCTGGAGCTTTAATAACCTGAATATCAACAATACCAAAAACATTGTCTCTTAGCTTTACAATTACAAGCATTAGCATAAAAATTAGAAGTAGAAAAGAAACAACTGAATATGTGGAAGTGCAATCTTGGGCACATCATATACTTAGACTAGATATATACCTAATCCAACATAAATCTCTATATAGAATCTACCCCGACCCGCGTTGGTTATTTATAATTGCATCGACCGCCTCACTACCCAATTAGTGGTGTGAGTTTGGGCGACATCAAATTTTGGCGCCGCTGCCGAGGAGCTAAAAACGGACTTAGCTATATATTTAGTTTTGTGTGTGACGTGTATTCTTTTCTTGCTGGGCTACTAAATTTTTTGGTGAATTGATTATAGGTAAAACAAAATAGCTCTCAACAATGATCCTCGCAGAAATCTTCCATTGGGGGGAGGAAGTGGACGATGAACAAGGTGATGAGGTTCATCCGGAACCTCAAGCAAATAGGTGAGGCCGACCGCCTCATGACAATATTCTCGTCCCTCCCCTACCTCCACCAAGAGAGGCTGCACACCGGGTGTTCTCGAACGAAGGTTATGCAAGTGTCATAGTCCTGCCCCGCATTAGGGCGGGAAACTTCCAAATCACCAATGTGATGCTTACATTGCTTGAGCAACGGGGATTATTCACCAGGGCTCCGAGTCAAAATGCATACAAGCACCTCAAAGGGTTTGTGGATACTTGTTGGGGGAGAAAACAAACCAACGTCTCCGAGGATGTGCTAAGGTTGAGGCTATTTCCCTTCTATATACGGGGAAAGGAATTGGATTGGTTAGAAAGATTGCCCAACCATTCCGTCTATACATGGGTTGAGTTGGCGGAAATTCATTTCCAAGTTCTTTTCGCCCAGGCATATGGCTACACTTCAGGATGAGATTTTAGCATTCAAGCAAGAACCCAATGAGCCTTTGCACGAGATTTGGGAGAGGTGTCGTACCATAGTGAAAGAGATCCCGAATAATGATATGACTGAGTCCATGATCCAACAAACCATCTACAGGGGTATCAACACTACAAATCAATGTGTGATAAACCAACTTGCCGGTGGGAATTTCATGACTTCGCCTTATGCCGAAGCTTGTGAAATCTTGGATAAAATGGAGGATACTTCAGCGGCATGGAAAATTAGAGCAAATGTTCCTTAAGGTGACCCAATGTCATTCACCTACACAAAGAACTACATGATCATGGGCAAGCAATTGGCCAGTTGACGACCACAAGGAATCAATTGGCCAAAGCTTAACTCCAACAAGTTCAAGGTCCGAAGCAAGTGAAAGCGATGAAAGGTGTCAATATAATAATGAACAAAAGAACGCAAAAGGTCAACAAGTGCAAAAACGTGCGGAGCAATTTGTGCAAGATGATAGTGGGTTTGACTAAGGTGATTCGTACAATGAACAAGAAGAAGAAGTGAAATATGTCAACAATTACCAAGGGCAAAGAAACCACAACAATGGCGATCTCAAGGAAATCAAGGAAATTGGAACAATCAAAACCACAAAGGCAATTGAAGTGGTGGTAACAACAATCAAAGTAATTAGAAACATAACAATGATCAAGGCAATTGGAATAATCAAGGCAACTAAGGAAATTGGGGTGGAAACAATCAAGGATATTGGGGAGGCAACAACCATAGTGGTTTGAATGAACAACAAGGGAATCAGGGCTCGGGCTTTCAAAGGCCCCCGATGTATCAACAACCAAGCAATCCGCCTCCTTATCCGTCTCAAGGTTCTAGTTCTTCTAACAATGAAATGGGACGGATTCAAAGTATGTTCAAACAAATGATGGAGAAAAATGCCGACTCCGATGCTCAATTACCCTCTCACAACACTTCAATCCACAATTCAGAAGTTCAATTGGGTAAAATCTCGCAAGCTTTAAACACTCATCCTAAGGGGGCACTACCTAGTGATACGGTGGTGAACCCGCCTTTTGCACGCACAAGATTATTTTGTAGGGGGATGATAAACGCTCCATTAAACATCAAAGAAGATTAAATACAGCAATGAAAGAGGTGTTGAAGAAGGAGATCATAAAATTATTTGATGTCGGGGTTGTTTACCCCATTTTCGATAGCTCGTGTAACTCTTCAGTGCAATGTTTCCCAAAGAAAGGGGGCATGACTGTGGTAACAAACGACAAGAAGGAGTTGATCCCCACAAGAATGGTCACTGGGTGGAAAGTTTGCATGGACTATAGGAAGCTCAACAAAGCCACTTGAAAAGATCATTTTCCGCTTCCATTTTTTGATCAAATGCTTAATAGGTTAGCCGGACAAGCTTTTTATTGTTTCCAGTATGGATATTCCAGCTAATCAAATTCTTATTGCTCCTGAGAACCAAGAGAAGTCTACTTTCACTTGTCCCTATGGTACTTTCGCATTCTCGCGGATGTCATTTGGGTTATGCAATGCACTAACGACTTTTCAACAGTGTATCATGGCCATATTCACCGACATGGTGGAGGATGTTCTTGAGGTCTTCATGGATGACTTTTCCGTGGTGGGGAATTCTTTTGATAAGTACTTGGACAAGGTTTTGGAAAGATGTGAGGAAATAAATTTGGTTCTGAATTTGGAGAAATGTCACTTCATGGTTGAGGAAGGCATATTCCTCGGCCACAAAATTTCAAAGCATGGTATTAAGTTGACAAGGCCAAAATTGAGGTGACCTCCAAATCCCCCCCCCCCTCCTACATCCGTGAAGGGAGTGAGAAGCTTCTAGGGTCATGCGGGGTTCTATAACAGATTTATCAAGGACTTTTCTAATGTGGTAAAGCCCTTGTGTAAACTTTTGGAGAAAGATGCCAAGTTCTATTTCAACGAGGATTGTATGAAGGCATTCGAATTGCTCAAGTTCAAGTTGACTACTACTCCTATTATCACCGCACCGGATTGGAGCTTGCCTTTCAAGCTCATGTGTGATGCAATTGATGTGGCGGTTGGAGTGGTGTAGGGGAAACGTATCAACAAAATCTTCCATCCTGTCTACTATGCTAGTAATACCATGAATGATGCCCAATTCAACTACACAATGACCGATAAAGAGCTCATTTCTATTGTTTTTGCTATGGAGAATTTTTTCTCGTACTTGATGGGTACAAAGGTGATTGTTCACACCGACCATGCGGCTCTTCGATATTTGATAAGAAAGAAAGATTCTAAAGAAAGATTAATGCGGTGGGTGCTTCTTTTTCAATAGTTTGATCTAGAGATTCAAGACCGCGAGGGTAGTGAAAACCAAGTAGCGGACCACTTGTCGCATTTGGAGGAGGAGGGGAAGCCACATGACGGCCTTGAGATAAATGATTCATTCCCTGACGAGCAAATTCTAGCCATTTCAATGACCGTGATGCCATGGTTTGCCGACTTAGCCAATTATCTCGTGTGTGTATTGTACCGAATGAGTTCTCTTCAAACCAAAGGAAGAATCTCAAACGGGATTGCCTTGACTATAATTGGGATGAGCCATATCTCTTCCGGATTTGTACCTATGGTGATTCGACGATGTGTGCCGGAGGAGGAACAAGTGGAAATTCTTGAGGCTTGCCACTCTTCACCATATGGTGGTCACCATGGTGGAGATAGAACGGAAACAAAAGTGTTGAGTTGTGTATTCTATTGTCCTAATCTTTACAGGGACGCTAGCGATCTCGTCAAGTGTTGTGATAAATGTTAAAGGGCCGGTGGGATTTCTAAGAAAAGTGAGATGCCCCTCACCAACATTTTGGAGATTAACATTTTAAATGTGTGGGGAATTGATTTCGTGGGTCTGTTCATGATCTCCTGTGGGAACACTTACATGTTGGTAGTTGTGGATTATGTGTCAAAGTGGGTTGAAGCCGTGGCTTTACCCAACAATGAAGCTCGAAGTGTGGTGGCAGTTTTTAAAAAGAACATCTTCACGATATTTGGTACACCAAGAGCCATTATTAGTGATGGGGGATCGCACTTTTGCAACAAAACTTTTGATACCTTACTCACAAAGTATGGTGTCACTTACAAAGTGTCGCTCCCCTATCATCCTCAAGCAAGTGGGCAAGTTGAAGTCTCCAACCGGGAGATCAAGAGTATTTTGTCAAATGCCAACTGGAAGGATTGGCCGAAGAAACTTGATGATGATCTTTGGGATTATAGGAAGGCTTACAAAACACCGATTGGTATGTCTCCGTATCGGTTAGTGTTTGGGAAATCTTGTCACCTACCGGAGGAACTTAAACACAAGGCTATGTGGGCATTGAAGAAGCTTAATCTTGAATGGGATGTTGCCGCCAAGTTAAGGGTGGCACAATTGAATAAGCTTGATGAATTCCGGTACCATGCATATTCAAGTTCATCCTTATACAAGGACAAGATGAAGTACATCCATGACAAGTACATCCGGAACAAGGAGTTCAAAGAAGGTGATCTTGTGATATTGTTTAATTCTCGGTTGCAGATGTTTCCGGAAAAGTTGAAGTCCAAGTGGAGTGGTCCATTTGAAGTTGTGCATGTGACACGCTTTGGTGCATTAGACTTGAAGAACATAAATAATTAAGTTTTTAAAGTAAATGGTCACCGGGTGAAACATTATCTTGGCAAAGTTGATGATGCCCATGTTGTGGCATTAATTCATTTCAAGTGATTGATGGTAACATGTGTCATGTCGCGACGTTAAATTAGGCGCTTCTTGGGAGAAAACCCATGTTCTTTTTCATTTTCTTCCCTTTTAGATAGGTTTTGTATTGAGATAATTGGTTTTCAAGTGAATTGCATGAATGAGTGTGCATTGCATGTACTTTGATTGAAAAATTAGCCAAGTGTTGAAAAAGTGTGGACCGCAGAATTATGACTGCAGCCGCAGAAACGATTCTGCAGAGAGACCCAAAAGTGTGAACTCTCTGAATTTTTGAGTTGTAGAGAATAGGTCAATCAGCGGCCGCACACAAAAATGTGCAAACCGCACAAATTTCTGCGCCTGCACTCACTTTTGTGCGGACCGCACAATCTCAACACTAGTAGGGGTAAAGATTGCGGATCGCACTCAAAATTGTGCGGCCGCACACAACTCACCTTTTGATCGACTTGGTCAAACTATAAATAGGGATTTGGAACACTTTACACTCTCTGAATTCTTGAGCTCTAAGCAAACACTGTGCATCACAAAATAGTTCACACTTCATAATCAGTTCATCAAGTTAGATTCTCACATGCATCCTTTATCACCGGTATGTTCAATCCATGTAATATTTTTCCATTTTTCTTAATTTTGTTCTTGATTATTTTAGTTATTTTTAGGCCTAAAATTATCAAATATTCTTCATATGTGCTTAAAACAATGTGGGTAATTTCATGTATGTTCATAGGGGACCGAGTAGACCATTCATCATGATTAATTTGCAAATACCATGTCTAAATTATGCAAAAATGGTAAAATATTAACTTCATTGCGGTGTAATTTCAAATTATGCGGCTGCACACAAAAATTTGCAGTCCGCAGATCTTTAAATTAGGGCAAAAATGTGCTTGAAAAGTGCAGACCGCACTCAAAATTGTCGCGCTCCGCAGAAAAAATTGTACGGTCGCAGAAATATATGTGCGACCGCACTTTGGAACTTCAGAGAACCAGTGTTCTCAGCTTGGAATTGTGTGGCGGCATTCAAAATTGTGCGGTCTGCACTTCAGGATGTGCGGCCGCACTCAAAATTGTGCAGTCCGCACTTCAGAGTGTGCGGTGACCACATGGAAGTCTACAGCTGCACTCAAAATTGTGCGTTCATCACTGTCTCTTCTATAGACTATTGTCCTGCAGCTATGCTGCAAATGTTTAACCTATTTTGAACTCCAATTGACTTATGTGCCTTGTATTGCAGAAAATGTTTAGATCACGTGGTGGAGGCGATACATCTAATGGGAGAGGTGAACCCTCCCGAGGTAGAGGAAAAGACACTCACCCACTGGGAGTGCAATCTAAAGCAATCTCCAAAAGGCCGACCACTAGGAGAGGTAGGGCCACAGAGCCCTTAGAATCTAGTTCATATGCCCCGTCTAGGGAAGCCTCCAAGGGTCATTCAATGGAGGTACAGCCTAAGGCCCAGTCCCAACCACCACAGCGCACTGGGAAACATCAATTGTGCATCGAACCCTCCACTACAACAAGTTCTTTTGAGGGTTCCGATGCCGGTAACGAGGTTTCAGAGCCCTCCTCTACACCTACTCCTCCGGCACCAGTGGCAGCACTTCGAGCGAGTTCATGCTATGTGGATGAGGCAGCGAGTTGAATATGAGGGCTTGAAGACAGCTTTAGAAGAGCAATTGATGATGATGATGATGATGATGTCCCTGATGATGGTAGAGGAGGTGACACTCGAGTGGGCGGCCTAGAGAGGTCGAATAAGAAGGAAGCATGGGAAGATTTATGAGTTTGACGTCCTTCACACGGTTCAGAGAGTTGTGGACCCAGAGATTGCTCACACTTGAGTGATAGTTCTTAATGAAGGATTTGGATAAATACAATCCAAATGTCCTTATACAGTTCTGGGAGCGAAAGGGGTGGATGTGGTTCACCCAGAGTGTCATAGATGCAAATAAGCACTTGGTACGGGAGTATTATGCCAATGTGGCACACATCAAGAAGGGTACCAAGGTGACTAAAGTGAGAAACCTAAAGGTCAGATTCGACCAATGCACTATGAACACATATCTGAGGTTTGAAGAGGTATATATCTAGTGAATGTATATGACGTGCCTAAGATTGCACTTCTACATATTCAATTGATTGTTTTCTACTTCTAGTTTTTATGCTAATGCTTGTAATAGTAAAGCTAAGAGACAATGATTTAAGTTTTGTTGTTTTTCAGGTTATAAAAGATCTAGGGTTGCAACTTCCGTCTAGATGGTTACCTAACGGATTCAGAGCTTTAGGGCACGTTTGGTTGATCGGGATACAATATAGCAATCACACATTATTACTCACTCTATACCTCTCGGTAGTTTGAGCGATTTTGCCCAATTTGGCTTTCTCAAGTCAAAACGGGTATTTCGCGAAACAAGTGATAAATGCTCAAGTCGGGTCCTACTATATCTTGATTCGTCCCTTTAATTGGGGCCACCAATTTCTTAGGTTCACCCCAATTTCTTGTTAGCCAAGTTTTCCTAGACTTCGTCTCTCTTTCTCAAGTAGAGACTAAGTCAATTAGGCATGAATCAATGTTTGCAACCATCATTCTCAAATTAAAGCAAGAACTATGCTAAATATCATATACCCAATCATAAATAAGCCCTAAATCAATCGCCCATTAAGTACACATACTAGGGTTGGGTCACAACCCTAGCTAAGAGATTAGCTACTCATGGAAAATGAAGAAACTAAAGAAGAAACTAAGATAAAATTTATAATAAATGATTAAGGAAAAAAATCTAATTTTTAAATGTTAAACTAGTATAAAGTTACCCAATACAATAAATAAAAACGGCTCTCTAT
Organism: Nicotiana undulata; assembly: GCA_005239495.1. NCBI lineage: Eukaryota > Viridiplantae > Streptophyta > Magnoliopsida > Solanales > Solanaceae > Nicotiana > Nicotiana undulata. The sequence goes on along the minus strand of MDKH01177564.1, from coordinate 9,469 downwards.
TCCCAGGTGCACCATACTTAACCTAAAAAGAAGAAAAGTTCTATTTGTACTAGCTAAAATTATGGGACAAAATTTCCCCTGCGGAGGTTGTGCGGCCGCACAATTCTATGAGCGTCCGCACTTTGAAGTTGTCTTGAAAGGTTGGCCTTTTACGGCTGCATAAATCTGGGGTGCGACCGCAATTTATCTGATTGTGCGGACCGCACATTTCTGAGTTTGGCCGCACTCTTGATCTTGGGTTGAAACTGGGCTCATTCTGCGGACCGCACATTTATGAGTGCGGTCATACTTTGTCATCCTGCGGCCGCACCATAATAGTACGGTCCGCACATCTTCAGGCTCCCAAAACACAAGCCTTTGAATCTTGTCTTCTGCGGCCGCACAATAATTGTGCGTTCCGCACTCTGTAAAGGAATTTTGTCACTGTCTCTTCGGATTTTGTGGCCGCACACAGTATTGTGTGGTCCGCACTTTTGTCCTTTTTTTCTTGTTTTGGTCCTTGTCCAATTTTACTCCTTTTTGAGTTGATTTTCGTTTCTTTGGCTTGTTTCCCAATGTTCCTGCAAGAAAGCACATTTCATTAGTTCTTGGGAATACCTTTAAGAATTTTTTAGCTAAAACGTAAGTAAAAGAGAGCAAGTAAGCAGTCAAAATCCCTACTTATAAACTCCCCCAAACTTAAGTTTTTGCTTGTCCTCAAGAAATTAAGGTAATTCCCACCTCAACTAGAAAAGGGCTATTTGAGCTAGCCTAAGTTGCATCAAACACACATAAATTGGGATCAACAATTACCCACACACTCATGAATCATTAACAAGCCTATTATTTTAACGTTAAAGCAAAAATAGCTCTAATGTGACGCTTGAGCCTCAAGAGGTTACTTTGTTCTTCAAAGAAGTTCGCACTTTCATGTAGGTCACTATGGATCCCAAACTCATCCTCCTATACTCTCCAGAAGCTCATCTCACTCAAGAATATAGCACTCAATGCAATGATTTGAGAAAGGTTCACCCATCACTCTCAAAAGAATGTCACAAGCCCGGCTCTAAGTACCATATGCTTGCCCCTTATGTAGATCACCACTATTGTAAACTTACCCGGCTTGAAATCTCAACAACTTGGAGTTATTATTGAAACAGGGCCTCATTAATTCTTCCGGAGAAATGGTACTCTAGATTATGTCCAATTCAATGCTAATACATTAATGACGATCTTCAAATAAAAAGTTGGAAATAGATACTGAAAAATAAAAGATACAGTATAGCCTAATGGAAAATTATATATTCCAAAATTATTTACAAAGGCACGATAAAACAACCTCAAAATAAATAAATAAATAAATAAATAAATAAATAAATAAAAGAAATATACAAAAGAAAAAAAAAAGCTTAGCATCTCCGCCCAATCTTCATTGTATCCTGACTCAGCACCGAAACCCTCGGGCTTATATAGCTCTTTTGCCTCGGCCTCAAGTTAAGACAACCCTAATCAGAAGGGTGCAACGGGCACCCGGTACGTTACTCAACTGAGTACCAACGTAGCATATCTTTCTTATCGCACCATCATAGGTAAATGGGCCAGAAGGGCCATCACGAGATAACTGGAATAAAACATAAGAAAATACTAGAAATAGGACGACCCAACATAATTTAGAAACTTATACATGTGACATACGGGCCCATAAGGCCTGTTGATACCAAATTTATCCCTATACTATTTTCAAAAAATGCATATATATATTCAAAATAATGCATGAGCATCAATTAATATTTTTCCATAATTTCTGCATTTTTAAGGACTTTTAATTAATTTATCCCAGTATTTTTATTATATAAATAATTACTAATTGCATCACAAATGGTTTTATAATAATTTTATGACTTAATTTTATCATTTATATTTAGACTAAGCTTTAATTACTTCATGAATAGCCACATTTATATTTTTTGGGTTATAATTGCAATAGCTTTGCAATAATAGCCCATGTGTGCATAATTACCTTATTTCACCAGAAAATAGCTTTTTATATTTTTATAATGGTAAGTAATTATTTAAAATTATTTTTTATGTGCCGATAGCATTTTTATCATTTATTAGCTATTTTTATAAATTATTTTATCAAGTAATTAGGAATTTAATAAATAGCCTCTTTTAATTTTGTTTTAATTTTGGACCTAGCCCAAATTCAACCCTTAGCCCAATTAAAATAGCAAATCCCAATTTCTATCCAACTCGCCCCACCATTAGATCAAATCCTGGCCGTTGATCTCGGAAGATCAACGGTTCAGGATCAATTACCATTTTTAATTACCCCCAAACCCTATTCACTCGTCTAAATAAGCCGCCCCCAAATCCCTTCCCTCCTCCAATATCTCTCAAGCTCTCCCCTAACCCTAGCCGCCGTCACCGAAGACCACCCATTCCATTGGGTTTCTCTGTGATTCTAGGCCCCTGTCGGCCTCTTACCTCTTCTGGTTGTTCGATTTCTTCGTGGTTTGAAGGAATCTCAAAAGGCTCAACTCATAGTCAACCTAAACTCTTAATTTTTTATGAACCTTCCTTGTGTTCATTGTTGTGTTTGTGAGTATTGTTATCTTTACGATTATGGCTTGAAACTCCGGTTCTTAACTGGATTTTTTATCACCCCGCTCCATTTTTTCAAAACCCTAATCTTTTTCTACTTGTGTTTGTTCATATCCTTGTAGATCTGAGATAATTTCAAGTTTATCTGGTATTTTCTTTGAAAACCCTCTATTTTTCCTTATTATTAATCGATTTTAATGTTTCTCTAAAACTAGGGTTTCTCTTCTTTGCGTTTCTGCAAACTTTTATAAAGAGGTTTGAATGTTTGATTCCACCACTCTTCATTTGCTTGACTGCCTATGCTCTAAACCCTAGGGTTTCTGCTTATTTCACTGATTATTTCAATATTTGCCCGTTATTTTTTGTCTCTGTCAGTTAAAAGAGATTGACTTCTTTTATTAGGGTTCAAATCATATTTTTCTACTGAAATAAATATTTCCCTGTGATTTTACCTATTTTCCTTATTTGTGACGCCTAATGGTACTACTTGCCTTAATTAGTCTATTAGTCTAATTGCTAAACGATCTTTGGTTGATTTATTTACCTTACTAAATCCCTAACTGAGTTGTTAATTGATTCTCCTCAATTAATGGGGTGTTTTCTGGATTCTATTGAATAATTTGATTCACTTTAGCCCCAACTAAATGTTATATATACTCTCATTCTGATTTCCTTCAGACACACAAACACATTCAGAAAGAAACACACACACAAACTCTTGCTCTTATTCATACACACTCTCTATTGCAAATTTCCTGTTACTTGTCTTTGTTGCACTGTCTAGCCGGCTGAAAGCCAAGGCTAGACTATTGAATTCTGCATACTTTCACCTTCCTGCTTGCTATCTCTTAACTGGTATGTCTCCACTCCTATTATCATTCAGTATGCTATGAATTTAAACCTATGTGCTTACTGTTTATTGATCTTAATTAGCATGACTACTTCTGCGTAGCTAGACCTATGTCTTTCCTATTTATTGCTCTTAATCAGCATGACTACTCTTGTTATCATATATAGTTAGACCTATGTCTTCCTGTTTATTGCTATTAACCAGTATGTCCCTATTTATGTTATCATGACCACTTCTATGTGCTATGTATAATTCTGTTTTGGTACTGGTATCCTAGTCATCTCTTTCTCAATTACTATGCTTCAGTTCCTATTCTCTTTGACTTACATGATTAGTTCACTCTAAACCTCAATATGTGCATGTTCATTATATGTTCCTTGTTTATTTGTACCAATATGCTTTAGTCTTGTTACTTCTTGTCCATTATGGTTGTGTGGTTGGTGCTTCAACATGCTTCTATTTTGCCTTATGTTAGTTCCTATTAACTAGTTCTAGCATGTCCCTGTTTGCCCATGACACTTGAAATTAGCATGTCTAAATCCCACTGCCTCACCCTATTCTATATGGAAGTTTGATAAGTCATTTCTATTTCAACATGTTTCTCTTTGTTTAATACCTATCTATATGCTCACTTAGCAATAGTTAATGAATTAAATCAATCCCAGGCAATGTGAAACCTTGTGACTCTGTCTTGTCTATTGTTTGACTACTGGAGTTCAAGTCAGAACTCCATATTCTAAACGTGGTTCTGCTTGTAGTTCTTGTGATTTGGTAATCTGTCTTTATTCACTTCTAAAATCCAAATTATTTTTCTTAAAAACTATCTCCTACTTTTATATACTATTTTCAACTCCTACTCTTAGATATATAGGGTCATGCGCCTCCAGTGTGAACACTGCCTAGGATTCCATGAGACTCCTCCAAACTCTGACACACTGGGGATGGATTTTTCCAAACTTGTTTATAAAAACTATTTCTTTGAAAAGGTTCTGGTGAGAGCATTGCCCGGGGTCCCTGAGACCCTTGGGAACTTTGACACACCAGAAGCCCATTTGGTGTATTATGGACTGCCTGTTGAACATCAGACTTGATCGAAGGCCTGGCTTCCAGGTTTACCTTTGGGGCTATTAAGGCTCCCTATAGTATAGTAATTTCCATTCTGCAATTCATTTGTATTTGTTTGTAATTATAATCTTTGTAAAACAGATATGGGGTTATTAGTAAAGCTAGGAGGGATTTTTATATATCTTTGTTGGGATCGGGTAGAAATCATGCCTATAGGATTATTGTGATTATCTATATGCATTACAAACCATGCCTATACGACTTATCTCATTATTTTTCTTGAATTTCAACTTTATATCCTAGAAATCCTGCTATAGGACGTTTATCAATTCTGTATCAAAATTCATGTTCATGCATATTTTCAAGTCTCAATGTGCATTAGAAACCACGCCTATAGGATCCTTTTTTGGGAATCAATCAAACTCGTATAACATTATGCTTACTTAGATATCATGTCTGTAGGAAATCATTTGAAATTAGCATGAACACTTAGATATCATGTCCATAGGAAATCATAATTAAAAATCAGTCTTGACAACTTAGATATCATGCCTATAGGGAAAGTGTATAAAATCAGTTTTTGTGTCATGAAGTAATGCTTGCAATCAGTTTCAGCATATAGATAGCATGCCTATAGGGTCTAAAAGATAAAATCTACCTATTTAAATTAATCACTAGTTTATAATTACATTCTGATGAATGTTTAGATGTCATGCCTATAGGATCGTGCATGTTACCACCTAAGAAAGCATGTAGGTTAATTAAAATTCTGAGTTAAAATTGTGGTTCCCTTTCTGTTTGAAACCTTCCCAGACTCAGTAAGTAATAAAATCAGTAGGCAAACTGATAGGTATTCACTGTCTCGCCTTAATAAAACTGTTGCATATTCTGTTTTGTGCTCATCTAGATATCCTGATATAGGACCTTAAATCGTTTAAAACTGCTTTGTCTGAATAGGCGTGCAATTGTTTGTTTATTTGTGGAGGTAAATGTGAGCCCTTAACTACTCCTTATGTTATAGTCCAATGTGCTTTTGTTTGTCGCTTAGTTTTCTCCTTTTAAGCACCATAGGTGAGTCTAGAACCACCTTAAATAGAGGTCGTAAGCACCTCCAAGGCCATAGGTAAGGGACGGGTAATGCACGCATATGGTACGTATTCGATGCTATTAGAATGCTTAGATAATAATTAAGGGGAGGGTAATTGGTTAGTAAAGGATATGATGACATGTGCGCTAATGCTACGCGTAACACCTCTATTTGAGGAAGGTTACCCAGTATTGCACAAAAGTGATCCTATAGGCTAATAAATATAGGACCCCTTTTATTCCCGTTTTAAAATAATCTCTATTTGCTTAAATTGATTTATGACTAATTCACTTAAATTGAGTTTGGCCGGGACCCACCTTTGTGGACCTCGAGGGGTGCCTAACACCTTCCCCTCAAGATAAGTTTGAGCCCTTACCCAATCTCTGGTAAAGTAAACCGGTTTATGAGTTATTTGCTTTAGGTTCCCTAACGCACCTTAAATTCGTTAGGTGGCGACTCTTCAAATTCCATACCCCATCCCAAAAGGAAATGAGTTGTCCTAAAAATGTCGAAACCCGGACTCCGCGAGGAAAAAGGGGGCGCGACAACATGGAAACTCTGCTGGGGATATTAGGCTTTTACCATGACAAACTTGTTTCTGTGAATTAGTCTGAAGCATGCTTTATCCTATTAATACATGCACCCTTTCCTTTTCCCCTTTATGTAAACTTAGTTTTCTATTTTTAAGCATTTATGATTTTTCTTTACTACGAAACTGACTTGTCTCCTTGTTTTCTTTCTTAAACATCTTTCAATTATTAAATACCGCATTTTGTATTTTCTAACATGCAAATACGTGACAACATGCTATTTATTGTTGCATAAATCATGATCAACATCATATTCCACTCGTGCGTAATCAATCATATAGCAACGCTTGATGAGTGTTTGCGTTCTTCCTATATATCACCCTTCAAATTCGAAAAGGATTATTTGCGATAATACTAGTCGATCAGCGGTGCAATCGACGGTTCCGTGCCTTTCCCCCTCAAGTTGTCCGCTTAAGGGTACCAGTCTAGACCCCATAGCAACCTTACTCTGAATAATTGTACATGCATCATGGGCAAACCTAGTCGGGTTAGTATGTTGTCCACATAGTAACCCTTTAAGACAAACCTTGTCCAAAAGTCCACCGGGGTTTCCATAATCCCAACGGACGCAACCACGTTTTGTGCATTAATTTTGGAGAACTAAATGCAAAAATCCTAATCATGGATGTATAAATAGTTGAATCAGGAGTGGGAAAAGGGCCTAACATTATTTGTTTTGTAGAAAACGAGGCACGAGGTCCCCAGGTTCGGCATGGTTCGTAATATACCACCACTGCTACTGGATTGGTGGGAAGATATTTCCTCAAGTGACAAGAAACATGTGAAGAAGGTTCTAGGAAATTTGCCTTCTCTGTTAGACATCCAACCAAACAATATGTTGATTGAAGTTGCAACCATGTTCTGGGATAGTGAAAGGTCTGTGTTTCTCTTTGGGAACATGAAATGACCCCGCTCCTAGAAGAAATAGGAGGGTTTGCTGGGCTACCTTGGGACAGACCTTGTTTATTGGTACCAAAATATCGCACTGGTAGGGGATTCCTAAAGATGATGGTTTGAAAAAGAACTCCAATTTGGAGTGCTTAAGGAAATCTTATGTACCCTTTGACTACTTGTATGAACGATACGGTCATATCAAGTCCTACCGTATGGTAAGGCATAATAATAGATACAGGTATAAAGAAGTTTAAAAAATGAAGAGAGATAGCATATAAAAGGAAGAAAACGAAGGGAAAAAAAGGAAGAAAAGTTGGGCCCTAGAACTAAATTAAGAATAAAGAAATCTTAATAAGTAGAATAAAAAGGAAAAACCAAAACTGATGCACCATACGAGATTCGATCTTGCATCCATGAAGCCACACAATGCCTTTACACTGGGCGTTGAACCAGTGGCACCCGAGTGTACTGTGTGATGTATGGGTGCCATTATAACAATATATTAGTTTTCTCACAGCTACCTTCTATAAATACTAAAAAAAATTATCGAAGCGAGCGGGAGGCGTGGTACCCCTACCTCATAAGGTAGATCCGCCCCTAAGCATGCATATGCACCAGTTATGTTAGTCATTACACATTGAAAAGATCTTTGAGTTGTAGCTATTAACCACCTAGGGGGGTTTTAGCTTAAATTTTCCCATAAGCTTTTTCACGTGCAGTGATGGTTTCCCTCATGAAGTTTAGAAATCAATTGTGTCTTTGCTAGAAGCTATTTAGCAACCTTGCATCATGTTCTCGGATTCTTCTTCATATCTCATTGGTGACTCCTAGAAGGGATCATGCAGTTGTATTACGACCTTGTTCCCTTAAATGAAACCTTCCATAGCGGCTACTCGTGCTTTATGACTTGCGGGAGCGGGTGGTTCGGGATTTAGAAATGATTTGAGTGGTTTAGGAACACTTGGTTCCTTAAGGTTAGCCTATTTGGCCAAGTTTGACTTCGGTCAACATTTGAGCAAACGACCTCGGAATCGAGTTTTGTCAGCTCCAGTAGCTCCGTATGATGATTTTGGACTTTGGAGTATGTTCGGCTCGGGTTTCTGACGACCTAGGGGCATTTCGGCGCCCGAAATGAAAATCAGGATTTCCTTAAGTTTGGAATTTGGCTTGAAACGGGACTTTATACTATCGAAGTCCGAACGGAATTTCGGGATCGGGAATAGTTCTGTATAGTCATTTATGACTTGTCTGCAAAATTTGAGGTCATTCCGAGTAGTATAGATCCGTTCGGCGCAATGAGATGAATTTTAGAAATTTCAAAGTTATTAAGTTATGATTTCAGGGGTTTTGGAGGGTGATTTTGAGTTTTAGCGATGTCATGAGTTTTTCGTAGGCTCAAGCAAGTCCGTATAATGATTTGGGACCTGTTGGTATGTTTTGACGGGGGCTCGGGTGGGCCCAAGTGCCTCCCGGACCCCGCACGAGGCCAAAAACCAGCAAAAACCATTGTTGGTGCAGCTACTTCTTGTGTGACCGCACCTGCGGTCTCTCAGTCACAGGTGTGAGTCCGCACCTGCGGTCCAGCCTTCGCAGGTGCAACCCCCATCGCAGGCGCGACCCTTCTTCCGCAGGAGCGGGGCCGCTGGTGCGGACTCCCTCTCCGCATGTGCGATGCCCAGGGTCCCAGGCCCTTTTCCGCAGGGGCGATGATATTCTCGTAGGTGCGAGACCGCACCTGCGGTCCCAAGGTCGCAGGTGCGGAAATCACTGTTGCCAGCCCCTTTTAAATGTCCCAAAATACGGGTTTTCTTCATTTTTATCCACCATCAACCTCCATTAGAGAGCATCCAAGTTTGAGAAACACCTCCCACGACCACCAACTGTAGAGGTAAGTAATTCTCTTCTATTTTTCACTATTATACATAGAATTCAACGGGTTTAGTTCCTAAAGAAACAAAAATCATAAAATTTGGATAGGAATTCTAGGGCTTTAAATAAATTGGTGAATTATTCATTTGAGGCTATGAATCCTTGTATAAATCACATAACTTCGATCCTTAGACTTCGGGTAGCCCGGGGTCGAAATTCCGAAAATGGTCAAGAATGCTTAATTTTAGGATTTCTTGTTAATTCTTCTTCTTGGAACCTAAATTAATTCAATTATACCATGTTTGGTTAGTTGCGAGCCGTCGAGGGTGAATTTCAGAGATTCGGGCGTATCCTTGATCCGAGGGGTGATATCGTCACGAGGTGAGTCTCCTTTCCAAACTTGTAAGGGGGAAATGTCCCCGTAGGTTCTTTGTTTGCTATGTGTACATGTTGAGGGGCCCGCGTACATACCAAGTGACGAGAGTCCGTACGTGGCGACTATATTGCTATGTCAGGTAGCCGTAGGACCCA
>ML299795.1:27500-50472 GCA_005239495.1 Nicotiana undulata | reverse complement strand
GAATGAAAGGAATTAGTTAAAGATCACTTACCAATGATTTGGAGAAGTTTGGGTCTTTGAAAATCGCCTATGGAGGTTTATGGTTTGAGAGAATTGAAGAATGGGTGAAAATCTCGTCAAAAATCTCATTTAATAGGCTGCGGATGTCGCATTTGCGACCCGGAGTTCGCATTTGCGACATCCGGCACCAACAGTATTTTTCCGACACTAAAATGGGCATAACTTCTTCATACAATGTCCAAATTCGATGATTCTTTTTCCTACAGCTCCGTAATTACGATATGGATCTAATGGTTCAATAAAAACTAAATTTGGAGTTCATTTGCTTAATGTGGTGTCATTTTATGCCTGAAGAAACGACGATGAAGCATAAAAAACAAGCGCAACATAGCCTAATCCTGTCCGAAACTCACCCAAGCCCTCGGGGCTCCAAACCAACCATGCACACAAGTCTAAGAACATTACACGGACTTGCTCGTGCGATCAAATCATCAACATAACATCAAAACTACGAATTTAACCTCAGAACTCATGATTTTCTCAAGAACACTTAAATTTTCTAACTTTTCAACCGGATTTCCGAATTACATCAAATCAACTTCGATTCTCATGAAACTTCCCAGATAGGACTTAAATAACATAACAAAATTGTTCCGGGCTACGGAACCAAAATACGAGCCTAATATCATTAATTTCATATATTATTTCATTTCTTTATTTTCTTTAAAAAACCAGCACAACGATTTTCTTCAAAAAATTATATTCTAAGGCTAGGGACCTCGGAATTCAATTCCGGACATATGCTCAAGTCCCATATTTTATTGTGGACCTCCAGGGATTATCGAAACACAGATCCGGGTCCGTTAACTCAATATATTGACCAAAGTCAACTAAAACTAAATTTTAACTCTAGAAATTTCTATTTCGCGTATTGTTACGTGAAAGCTTTCCTGATTCACGCCCGGACTGCGCACGCAAGTTGAGGTAATTAAACTTAGTCTTTTTAAGGTTAATGAGCCTGGAATAGAGTCTTAATCCATAAGATGACCCTTTGGGTCATCACAATCTCCCCCTCTTAAACAAACGTTTGTCCTCAAACGGACATAGAAAATTACTTGGTTTGGTAAATAATTTTGGAGCTAATTACTCCCCCTATTCATCTCGGACTCCCAAGTAGTTGTCTCAATGGCTGATCTCTCTATTGTACCTGAACTGAAGGAAAATTCCTTTATTTTTGGGAAATAATAATGAAGAAGGAATGCTATTCACCCATTGGAAAAATATTGGGTAATCGCTTAGAAATCGTCGATTGAGGCTCATTATGTCCATCATCTGAAAATGTGAAAGAAGGTCAAGAAGAGTCCATTCCGAGGGAAAATGTGAATTTTTCTTTGAGGAATTCAAGAATCGAACATCCGCCAACCGACTCCACAGGTATTTGTGATACCAAGAAAATGAGAACTTAGAGTCAGCCGGTGTAATTAAAAATATGGTTGAACTTGATTCTAGTCCGGGGAAAATAAAGGATACCAAAATTCTGGGAAGAATCGAATCTTGAAGGTTTGACAGCCAATGTTCATGCATCAAAGATTTGGAGGCACTATCTCTATGGTGTGTCGGGTGAGGTTTTCACAGACCCTTGCAGTCTTCAGTACTTGCTCTAGAAAAAGGACCCTAATCAGATACAAATGAGGTGGTTGAAGTTATTGGAAAATTACAACGTCATACCAACTTGTCACGTTCTAAGCATTTCTCAACATCGGTCCTGTGTGGAGATATGGAAATCGAACTATACGAGTCAAAAGAGATTACGAGTAGGAGGAAAAAAAGTCATACCATTTACAATTTGAAAGGAATAATAGGGAAATTAACATTCCTCCCATGAAACCGAGAAGTGCATAGTGAAGAAGTTAGAGTTCGGCTTGATCATCAACCTATCATTCTCACCGTTCATGGTTATAAGCTTGATTCCAAATTAGGTGGCCAAATTTTCTATTTCTCAAGCGACGAGACAATTGGTAAAATTAATTTATGTCGTGCCATGTCGTTAAATGTGGTGCTTGGTGGTAGCGACCCGTTATTTCTCAAATTATTAGTCGTTCTAACCATTGGAATTGTTTAGTGTACGGATTATTTTATTATTATTTCCTTATAATTCCATTATTATTATTATTATTATTATCCTTATTATTATTATAAAATATTTTATTATAAATATTATTTTATTCTTATTTAAAAAAAAACATTTTTTTTTGAAATGGAGTTCGCATTTGCGAACTCTGGTTCACATTTGCAAACTCTGGTTCGCATTTGCGAACCGTGCATGTTCCTGGGGAGGTTCGCATTTGTGAACTGGGTATCGCAAATGCGATACCTGAGGCTTAAAAAGGGGTTTGACGGTTCATTTGTAGAAAACTAAAAAATTTAGTTTGGGACTCAAGGAACAAGACGGTTTAGTTCTTCCTAACCTTCCAACTCTCAACTCCTCACTTCTAGGTGCAACAATCAGGTAAACTTGCTAAATCCTTGCATTTTCTTCTTTCTCTTCTTCTTCTGTTTCAATTATTTTCTCAAAAACCTAGGGCTTGGAAAATTTTCAAGTTTTCAGGGCACAAAGTGTTAAAAATCACAGATTTCATGTGGTTATTTGTTGGGTGAGGGTGGTTGAGATTATTAATCCAACAATGGGTTGGAAATTTGAGAAAAATCTGAGTGCCATTGATGTTTAGAAACAGGGGTAACATTTTGGGTCTAGATTTTGGAATTTCTTCGCAATTTTGTGGTTGTATGTGATGTTTATTGCATGATTTAGTGTGTAAGGACCATTTGGGGTGTATTGGGGGTGTTTAGAAGTGCTTTCATGGAAGAAATTTACAAATTAGGAACTGTTCTAGGTCTGGGGACGACGGGCTCGCATTTGTGAAGGGGGAGTTCGCATTTGCAAACTCTAACTGTTTCAGGGGACTTCGCAATTGCGAAGGATGGCTCGCAATTGCGAGGAAATAGTTGCAAATGCGACATCAGAGAGCGAGCATTTGCATATTTTGAAATTTTTGAATTTTTTTCTAAGTATGGTTTCAACTGTCCAATCACTCTTTTGATATCCAAGATTCATTTTGCAACATATTTTATGGCAATACTCTGTTTTCATTTCAATGATTTGTTTTGCAGGCTCACATATTGAGAATGAGTTCTAACTCCATTGAATTCTTGCCCGGAAGTCCCATGGAACTTGAGGACAACTACGACCAACACAGATTCTTATCACGAGGGTGTCAGGAACGGTATTACAATGAGCTAATCACAAAGAAGCTGCTCCCGGAGAGTGGAATTGAGATGGATAAAGTTGAGAAACGTCTGCCTGATTTCTACCTGAAGCTTGTTGCTATGGGATGGATTTGTTTCGCCCCTCCGCCTTGCTGGGCAAATGAGCAGTGGGTGAGGGAGTTCTATGAGAATCTCCCTGCCATAAACATGTAAAATCCGAAGATGAGGATTCGAGGAAAGATGGTACATTTCAGGGCAGAAGCTGTGAACAACATCTACCACCTCCTTGACCACGACATGGATCCTTTCCGAGAGAAGTATAAGCTTCTAGGGAATTGGTTGGCTTCCAAGATATTCCTGGGTGTGGATGTTCCTTGGGCATTGGATAAGAAATCAATCACCTCCCAAGATTACACCGCCGAAGCCAAGATATGGCTAGCTATTGTGTGCAGCCGTGTCTCTCCAGCGTCCAACATCTGGAATGTGCCCATACTGAGAGCACTGATTGTAGCTTGTATCATTGACGACACTCCACTCAACGTTGGCGAAATCATCATCAGTGAGTTAAAGGAGTACCTTCGCCTGGGTGGTACGTTCACTTTTATTCCCATCTCTTATTACTGAGTTGTGCCAGGTGGATGGGGTGGAGGAGGATCCAGGGGACAACTGGGTAGAGCCGGGTAAGCCTCTCCACCCCTTGAAGAAGAGAGGAGAGGGTGGAGCTGTAAAAAGCAAGAAGAGAAAAGTGGGATTGCCTCCTCAGGCTGAGCAGGTTAGTCAGCATTCTCCCTCCACCGGTTGCCCATTTGCCGTGCTTTATGAGGAGATGAGGCAGGTTCGCGAGCTGGTATCTCGACTTCCACAGGGACCGGGAGAAACATCTGAGGGGCCTTCTGCATATATTTCACAGAAGGACTTCAAGAAATACCTTGAGGATCAAAAGAAACATGGGGCTCATTTGAAGCAGCTGGAGAAGGCATACGCTGATTTGGCCACGGCACATGATGGCCTGGGTACTTCTCATGCCAAGCTGGCAGGTGCACACGCCCGGATGAAGAAGAGGGAGAAGAAGAGAGACAAGTTCTTCATTCGCATGTGGAAGGGTGTGAAGGGGTTGTTTAAGGTGTTGACGCCTCAGAAGCCATTGCCCTCGACTGAGACGGAGGAAGAGGATGATGTTCCAGATCCCTGGTCCGAGGAGGAGACAGAGGAGATGGTGACAAATTCTGACAGCGAGGGGAGTACATGATGCAGTATTCAGGGGGGCACTGTTCATCAATTTCGCTTTATTTGTTAGATCTCAGGTTGAGGTGGCCCCTTTGAATAATTGTGATTTGGGATGTAACTATTTTTTTACTTTCTTGTAGATTGGTGTTGGGATTTGGTTCTTGAGTTCCTGCGACAACTTAGTTTATGTTTTATCTTTTAGGTGAATTGGTATTATGTTTATCATGTTATTTATTACATTTCTGTTATGTGACACTGCCTGGTTCTCGTGTGGATGGTTATATTGAAATTATGCAGGGTATGTTTTATTTTGAGCGGTGTATCCTTAATAACGAGTGGATCTTTTCTCTTTGCTTTACATCTCCTTGATGATATATAGTTTCATGGCTTTCTTTTAGAGAGTTGATCTTGTAGTGTGGGTATAATTTTGTTAATTTAGAAGGAATGGAAGGTTTAAATTGAGGTTGTGCCCTTAGGTTGACTTTGTGGCCTGTTTGGTGCCAACCTGATTTACTTCCGTGCTGACTTGTGGTTTGTTTTGAAAGAAAAGAAGTGGTTGAAGCAGGGACTATTATCACGCAATATCCCGTATGAATTCTTGCTCTTATATTCACAAAATAATTTCTCAGGTTATATGTGGTTCCCTTTTGAGATTCACTGATTTCCAACTAGGCCTTGAGTTTTGTTCTCCATTTGAGTTTTCACGTGCCATATGTGGGGTTATTTATTGGAAGTTTTCTTGCATCATTGATAACTAGTGATTTATACTACTATTTGCCCCATTTTCTTAGGTTTTTGAGGCAACAATTGGCTTAACTAACCCCACATTTTGATGCAAGTGGTTTGAATTGCAGGAACTAAGTAGATTTGTAAATATTGATCCAAAAGACCTAAAAAAGAAGCAGAACTTGCAAAATTCCAGGACCCAGCTAAACCGCAGCAACGCACATATTTCCGCTGCAGCGTTTGTCCCATCGCTACAACGGATTTCTCTTCGCTGCCACACTGCAAACTTTAGAGAGCAGTGTTTCAAGGCCTTTCAAAGCGCTGTCCGTGCCACTTTTCCGCTGCAGCGGTCCATCCAACGTTGCAGTGCTTAATTATCTGCTGGACGCGGTTGGCAAACTTCAGAGAGTTGGCAAACTTGGGATTTCATTCCGCGGTCAGCGGTGCGCGAAGTTGAAGAATCAGAGACTTGGAAAGTGCAAAATCGCTCCAGCGGTTATTAATCCGCTGCAGCGGAAGTCTCTTCGCCCCAGCGCGCATAAATCCGCTGGGAGTGGATTCTCCGTAAGGGCATTTTTGTCCAGTATTTTCATCCATGTATAAATAGATCTTTTCTTCATTTTTAGGACATCAGCCGTTTGGAGAACACGTGAATAGTACCTTTTTAGCCATTTTGAGTTATTTTAGCATAGTTTTAACATTAGTTCTTCAACTAGTATCTTGTAAATCACAATTATGAGCTTAAATCTATCTTCTAATTGTGTTTCTTCTTCATTCATGAGTAGCTAGACCCATTAGCTAGGGTTGTGACCCAACTCTAGTGTGGGTACTTAATGGGTTTTAAATTTTGGAGTGATTATGTGTATGAGTGTTTGGTATTTAGCTTAATTTATGCATAAATCTCAGATTTAGTGGTTGCAAACACTATGTCAAGCCTTTATGACTACGGTCACTCTTGAGAAAGATGACCCAAGTCTAGGTAATTAAGCTAACAAAATATTGGGGTGAGCTCAAGAGGTTGATAGCCCCAGTAAAAGGGTGGATGCCAGAAATAGCTACACCCGATTTGAGCCAATTCGTGCGGTTCATGGAACACTCAATTGTGCTTGAGAAAGACAATTTTGGGTAAAGTCACCCATATTACCGAGAGGTAGTGGGTGAGTACCTTAGCATGAAGTTATACCATAAATCCCCATTTCACAATCTCATTCTAGATTTTAGACCCGTTAATTGCTCACCTAGGTGGAAGTCACAGCCCTAGTCCCTTTTATCAACTGAGAAAACCTTCAAAAAGATTTTAGTAAGCTAGTTCGTAAATTCAATTAGGTTAAAACCATAGTATAATTGCAAACCCTTTTTATGAGAAGAGCAATTGAGAACACAACACGCTACTAGATCACTTAGACACTCGACTCCAACATATATATCTCCCTGTGGAAATCGATCCCGACCCTTCGGGTAAAAGCTGCATTGACCCCTGTACTTACTAGTCTTTAGTGGTGAGTTGACCGAAACTGTCGTCAATGGTGTTCATGGCTATATTTGAGCTTCAAATGTTAACCAAGATTGTTGCGGGCCCTCGACTCGATACTCTTTAGCAATCTTAAGGCTGGTGAGGTGAGGTTTGAAATTGCATAACCCGAGTGCCGTGCTTATTATTCTAGAACTTGCCCCGAGTGTTTTTCAAGGCGAAATCCTAAGTGAGCTGGACTTGTGAGATGATCATAGGACTTCCTTGATTCCCTATTGAATTTGAAAGACCTCTTTACCCTACCTTGACAAGATCCCTAGTCAACCCTTTTGAGCCTGAGCCTACTTGTTCAAAAAACCATGTTTTAGCCTTCATCCGTTCTCTAAATACCCTCTCTTGTAACACATTCTTTCCTTGAACACTCTTGATGAAGAATAGGCAAAAATCATAAGTTTGGGAGAGAGACAAGGAAATGCATAGTGAATGGGTCAAAGAAAAGGTTGAAAAGCACATTGAACTAAAAAGGGAAAAGAAAAAGAGTGAAAGAAAAAAGCAAAAGTTTGAAAAACGAGGTTGAAATGATGAAAAAGAAAGAAAAAGGGAAGAAAATGAGCCCAAAGTAAAATAAAGAGAGACTATGAGTCTCTCTAAATTCCCCAAGGAAAAAAATTGTGACTCAAAGAGTCAAGAGTGTCATATGAAAAAGTGTGAACAATTGGAGTGCTTAAGGGAAAATGTTCTACCAAAATTCATTGTGACCAATTCCGATCCAAAAAGCCTCCATTACACCCCGACAAAGCCCTATAAGATCTCAATTTGAGTGAGCTTACATTAGTGGTGATTACACGAGGGGCAAGCCTATGGTACGAAAGACCGGACTTGATTCATTCTTTTTAGAGTGAAGAGAGCACCCCACGATAAACCCAATTCTGAGAGTCATTCTTTATGGTGAGGTAAGCCTAAGGAGAGTAGAGGAGGAAGAGTTTGGGATCCATAGTGATTGAGGTAAAAGAGAGAAGTTCTATGACGACCTTAGTCAACTCCTTAAGCTTTGGCATCACGTTAGATCTAGTGGGCTAGAAAATCATTGCATAAGTTTGTCAATAATTCATTTGTGTTGAGGATAGTCGTTAGTCCCAATTGAAGCTTGATGAATCATATCTCAATGGCTGAAATACTCTATCTTTTCTTGTTACGGAAGTGGGAGTTATTCTGTTTGCTTGAGGACAAGCAAAGCCTTAAGTTTGGGGGAGTTGATAACTAGTGATTTATACTACTATTTGACCCCATTTTCATAGGTG
Source organism: Nicotiana undulata (assembly GCA_005239495.1). Classification (NCBI taxonomy): domain Eukaryota; kingdom Viridiplantae; phylum Streptophyta; class Magnoliopsida; order Solanales; family Solanaceae; genus Nicotiana; species Nicotiana undulata. The sequence goes on along the minus strand of ML299795.1, from coordinate 42,480 downwards.
TTTGAGGCAATAATTGGCTTAACTAACCCCACATTTTGATGCAAGTGGTTTGAATTGCAGAAACTAAGTAGATTTGTAAATATTGATCCAAAAGACCTAAAAAAGAAGCAGAACTTGAAAAATTCCAGGACCCAGCTAAACCGCTGCAACGCTCATATTTCCGATGCAGTGTTTGTCCCATCGCTACATCAAATTTCTCTTCGCAGCCATGCTGCAAACTTTAGAGAGCTGTGTTTCAAGTCCTTTCAAAGCGCTGTCCGCGCCACTTTTTCGCTGCAGTGGTCTATCCAACGCTGCAACGCTCAATTATCCTCTAGACGCGGTTGGCAAACTTCAGAGAGTTGGAAAGTGCAAAATCGCTGCAGCGGTTATCAATCCGCTGCATCGGAAGTCTCTTCACCCCAGCGCTCATAAATCCGCTGGGAGAAGATTCTCCGTAGGGGCATTTTTGTCCAGTATTTTTAGCCATGTATAAATAGATCTTTTCTTCATTTTTAGGGCATCAGCCATTTGGAGAACACGTGAATAGTACTTTTTTAGCCATTTTGAGTTATTTTAGCATAGTTTTAACACTAGTTCTTCAACTAGTATCTTGTAAATCACAATTATGAGATTAAATCTATCTTCTACTTGTGTTTCTTCTTCATTCATGAGTAGCTAGACCCATTAGCTAGGGTTGTGACCCAACCCTAGTGTGGGTACTTAATGGGTTTTCAATTTTAGAGTGATTATGTGTATGGCTTTTTGGTATTTAGCTTAATTTATGCATAAATCTCAGATTTAGTGGTTGCAAACACTATGTCAAGCCTTTATGACTAGGGTCACTCTTGAGAAAGATGACCCAAGTCTAGGTAATTAAGCTAACAAAATATTTGGGTGAGCTCAAGAGGTTGATAGCCCCTGTAAAAGGGTGGATGCTAGTGATAGCTACAACCGATTTGAGCCAATTCGTGCGGTTCATTGAACACCCAATTGTGCTTGAGAAATCCAATTTTAGGTAAAGTCACCCATATTACCGAGACGTAGTATGTGAGTACCTTAGCATGAAGTTATACCATAAATCCCCATTTCACAATCTAATTCTAGATTTTAGACCTGTTAATTGCTCAGCTAGGTGGAAGTCACAGCCCTAGTCCCTTTCATCAACTGAGAAAACCTTCAAAAATATTTTAGTTAGCTTGTTCGTAATTTCAATTAGGTTAAAACCATAGTATAATTGCAAACCCTTTTTATGAGAAGAGCAATTGAGAACACAACACGCTACTAGATCACTTAGACACTCGAATCCAACATATATATCTCCTTATAGAAATCGACCCCGACCCTTTAGGTAAAAGCTGCATTGACCCTCGTACTTACTACTGTTTAGTGGTATAGGCCGGAGCCGATCTAGTTCGTAATTTCAATTAGGTTAAAATCATAGTATAATTCAAACCCTTTTTATGAGAAGAGCAATTGAGAACAAAACATGCTACTAGATCACTTAGACACTCGACTCCAACTTATTTAGCTCCCTGCGGAAATCGATCCCGACCCTTCGGGTAAAAGATGCATTGACCCCTGTACTTACTACTCTTTAGAGGTATAGGCGGGTGACGATCACTTTTTGGCGCCGTTGCTGGGGAGCTTTTACGGTGTTGATTATCTATGTGAATAGTGGTGTAGTGTGTTTTTCCTTCCTTCTTTTATTAACGTGTCTGTTGAATCAATACAGGCACGAATGTCGGATCCTTTGGGTAATATTATTCCGGGGGAGGAGGTGTTTGACAATGGAGAAGATGATCTAAATCAAATACCACCCCCAAGACGGGGCCGACAGGCCAATCTTAATGGGGATATTCCAGACCCTCCCCCGCCTCCACCTCCCAGAGCTGCCCCTCGGGTGCTACCAAACGAGGGGTACGCAAGTGCTATTGTCCCGCCTAGAATCTGGGCGGGGAACTTCCAAATCACAAATGTGATGTTGACACTCTTGGAGCAGCGTGGGTACTTCACATGAGCTCCACACCAGAATGCTTACAAGCATTTAAAGGGGTTCATTGATACCTGCTAGGGGAGCAAGCAAACAAACATCTCAGAGGATGCATTAAGGCTTAAGCTATTTCCCTTCTATCTCCGAGGGAAAGCATTAGACTGGCTGGAGAGACTTCCCAACCATTCCATATCCACATGGAATGAGCTAGCAGACAAGTTCATTGCAAAATTATTCTCCCCTAGTCACATGGAAGCGCTTAGAGATGAAATATTGGCTTTAAAGCAAGAGCCAAATGAGCCTCTTCATGAGATTTGGGAGCGCTACCGAGGCATAAATACCACCAATCAGTGTGTGGTCAATCAATTGGCTGGGGGCAACTTCATGAAGCTACCCTACAATGAGGCATGTGAGGTCTTAGATGAAATGGATGACACTTCGTCAGCATGGCAAAGCAGAGCTAATGGGCCTCAGGGTGATCCAGGTGTTAATGGATTTCACAAAGAGCTTCAAGAACATGGGCAAGCAATTGCCGAGCTTACTAACACCATGAATCAACTTGCTAAGGCGCATCTTCAACAACTACAATGGCCAAAGCAAGTGCACGCTATGGAGGGGGTAAATGTTTTGGTGAACAAGCGAATACCTCGGGGAAATCCAATGCAAAACAACAATGTTCAATGTGACCAAGGAGCGAGTGAGTATAGTCAAGAGGATTCTTATGATGATCAAGATGAAGATGTGATGTATGCCAACACTTTTCAAGGGAAAAGGAACAATCAGAGCAACAACCAAAATTGGAACAATCAAAGACAAGGCAATTGGAACAATAATAACAACTGAAGCAATTGGGGGAACAACAACCAATAGTAGGGAGGCAACAACAATAATAATTGAAGCGGGAACAACAATTGGGGTGGAAACGGTAATCGGGGGTCGGGCTTTCAAAGGCCCCCGATGTATAAACAACCCAACAATCCACCCCCTATCAATCACAAGGCCAAGGTTCCTCAAGTAATGAAATGGGTAGAATTGAGAAAATGTTCAAACAAATGATGGACCGCAATGCGGATTCAGATGCTCAACTTGCCTCCCATAACACTTCCATTCGAAATCTTGAAGTTCAAATGGGACAAATCTCACAAGCCTTGAACACACGCCCGAAGGGAGCACTACCTAGTGATACGGTGGTGAACCCCACGGGTGGGAACAACAACAACAATACCGGTCATGCCATGGCGGTGACCACGAGAAGTGGACGAGGTGGTGAGGCTAGTTCTTCAAAGCAAAAGAGAGTTGTTGGTGATGGTGATGACTTGCCAAATGATGAGGTTCCGATTGAGGTTGAGCATGTGGTGGAAGAAACGACAACAAGTGAAGTGAGGATTGATATTCATGACCATGAGGAGGAAAATCAAAGTGATGTGAACCCGTTTAGGGAACACGTAATTGACATTCCCGAGCCGGTTGTGTCAAAAGCAAAGGAACCTTTTACTAGGCCTTCTCCTTCCTATCCTCAAAGGTTGGCAAAGAAAAAGAATGAGCACCAATTCAAGAAATTCATCGACATGATGAAGATCTTATCCATCAATGTTCCTTTGGTTGAAGCTTTAGAGAAAATTCCCAAGTATGCCAAGTTCATGAAGGACTTGGTCACAAAGAAAAGTTCAATGGAGTGCGAAACTATAATGATGACTCACCAAGTGAGTGCAATAGTGCACTCAATGGCACCCAAGCTTGAAGACACCGGAGCATTCACCATTCCTTGTACAATTGGTAGTGCGGATTTTGCCAAGGCATTGTGCGACCTCGGAGCTAGCATAAATTTGATGTCATATTCGGTCTTCAAAACCTTGGGGATTGGTCAACCTAGGGATACTTCCATGATTCTTCAAATGGTGGATCGATCTATGAAGCAGACTCTAGGGATTATTGATGATGTGTTAGTATGGGTTGACAAGTTCATCTTGCCCGCGGATTTTGTTATCTTGGATTGTGAGGAGGATTATGAAGTTCCTATCATCTTGGGAAGGCCCTTCCTTGCAACTGGGAAGGCCTTAGTTGACGTGGAGGCCGGTGAGATCACCTTCCGGGTGGGTGATGAAAAGGTCATGTTCCACGTTTGTAAGTCAATGAAGCAACCAAATAGCACGGAAGTGTTTTTTTTCATGGACCTTGTCAATGAGGTCATTATTGATGAAACAAGCTCGATGATAAATGTTGAAGACCCCGTGGAAGCAGCTTTATTGAACCACGATGATATTGTGGTGGATGGCTTGATCGAGAGTACCAATGCCCTACAAGGCATGGGTTCTTATTCATATGGTCCTCGAAAGTTATCCTTGGATTTGGAGAACCGGAAGACTCCTCCGACAAAGACTTCAATTGAAGATCCACCTACATTGAAGTTGAAGCCACTTCCACTACACCTCAGGTATGATTTCTTGGTCCTTCTTGTACTTTACCTGTTATACTTTCATCTTTCCTAACCAAATTGCAGGTAGACTCTACTCTCAAAGTGCTAAAAAGGAAAAAAGAAGGCCATAGGGTGGACACTTGCTTATATTCGGGGGATAAGTCCTGCATTTTTCATGCACAAGATCATTCTTGAGGATGGAGCAAAGCCTTCCGTAAAACACCAACGGAGGCTAAATGAGGCAATGCAAGAGGTTGTGAAGAAAGAAATAATCAAGTGGCTCGATGCTGGGGTCGTCTACCCAATCTCTGATAGTGCTTGGACTTCTCCGGTCCAATGTGTTCCAAAAGAGGGTGGAATGACCGTGGTACAAAATGACAAAAATGAACTTATTCCAAGGACAGTCACTGGTTGGCGGGTATGCATGGATTACCGCAAATTGAACAAAGTGACCCGCAAGGATCACTTACCCTTGTCGTTCTTGGACCAAATGCTTGACAAACTTGCGGGGAGAGATTTTTATTGCTTCTTGGATGGGTATTCAGGTTACAATCAAATCTTGATAGATCCAGAAGACCAAGAAAAGACAACCTTCACTTGTCCCTATGGGACATTTGCTTTTTCCAGGATGCCTTTTGGATTGTGCAATGCACCCGCTACATTTCAGCGGTGCACGATGGCAATTTTCACTGATATGGTTGAAGACTTTCTAGAGGTATTCATGGATGATTTCAGCATGGTTGGGGACTCCTTTGACGAATGCTTGAACAATCTTGATAAAGTCCTTGCTCGTTGTGAAGAAACCAACCTAGGGCTCAACTGTGAAAAATGTCACTTTATGGTTGAAGAGGGGATAGTTCTGGGCCACAAAATCTCAAGAAATGGAATTGAAGTATATAAGGCCATGATCGAGGTCATTTCCAAATTGCCTCCTCCTACTTCGGTGAAGGAAGTTCGTAGCTTTCTTGGGCATGCAGGGTTCTACCGGCGCTTCATCAAAGACTTCTCGAAGGTAGTGAACCCTCTTTGCAAATTGTTGGAAAAAGATTCCAAGTTCCACTTTGATGAAAATTGTATGAGTGCATTTGAGTTGTTGAATCAAAAGCTAACCACCACACCAATTATCACTGTGCCGGAATGGAGCTCTCCTTTTGAGCTAATGTGTTATTCTAGTGATGTAGCTGTGGGGGCGGTTTTGGGCCAAAGAGTGAACAAAATCTTTCACCCCATTTACTATGCAAGCAAGACAATGAATACGCCCAAATGAACTATACCGTCACCGAAAAAGAGTTGTTGGCTATAGTCTTTGCAATGGAGAAATTCCATCCTTATCTTATGGGTGCCAAGGTCATAGTTCACACCGACCATGCGGCGCTACGGTATCTTATGATGAAGAAGGATTCCAAGGCTAGACTTATGCGGTGGGTGTTATTGCTTCAAGAGTTTGATTTGGAAATCATTGATATAAAGGGGAGTGAGAACCAAGTTGACGACCATCTTTCCCGTTTGGAGGAGAAAGAGAGACCAAGTGATGGGCTTGAGATTGATGATAGCTTCCCGGATGAACAACTTCTCTCCATCTCTATGCAAGAAATGCCATGGGTCGCGGACATCGCCAACTACATTGTCACCGGTGTTGTCATGTTTGAGATCTCTTCTAATCAAAGGAAGAAGCTTAGATGGGATAGCATGGATTATTATTGGGATGAACCGTACTTATTCAAGATATGCAATGATGGTGTCATTCGACGTTGTGTGCCCGAAAAGGAACAAGTGTCAATTCTTGAGTCATGTCACTCCTCACCTGGGCCATCATGGAGGGGAAAGGACCGCTTCAAAAGTCTTAAGTTGTGGTTTCTTTTGGCCTACTTTGTACAAAGATGCGAGTGAGTTGGTAAAACGGTGTGATGAATGCCAAAGAATGGGTGGCATATCCAAGAAAGATGAAATGCCTCTTACTACAATCCTTGAGGTGGATATCTTTGATGTTTGGGGAATTGATTTTATGGGGCCCTTTGTTAGTTCATGTGGAAACACCTACATACTTGTGGCGGTGGACTATGTTTTGAAATGGGTTGAAGCCATCGCTTTGCCCAACAATGAGGCCCGTAGTGTGGTTGGTTTTCTAAAGAAGAATATTTTTCACAAGATTTGTGACACCCCGTGCCATCATCAGTGACGGGGGATCTCATTTTTTCAATAGGTCCTTTGATTCATTGTTAGCCAAGTATGGAGTCAATCATAAAGTGTCTACTCCGTACCATCCTCAAGCAAGTGGCCATGTTGAAGTGTCTAATCGTGAAATCAAGAACATTTTTGCCAAAACAGTGAATGCTAATCAGACTGATTGGTCCCAGAAGCTTGATGATGCTCTTTGGGCTTGTCGGACTGCTTTCAAAACACCCATCAATATGTCTCCTTACCGGTTGGTGTATGGCAAGGCATGTCATCTTCCGATGGAATTGGAGCACAAGGCACTATGGGCATTGAAGAAATTGAACGTGGATTGGGACACAACTGCAAATCTTAGAGTTGACCACCTCAATGAGATATATGAGTTTAGATTCCATGCATATGCTAGCTCTTCCTTGTACAAAGAGAAAATGAAGTACCTCCATGAAAAAAATGCAAAATACCGGGAGTTCAAAGTGGGAGACTTGGTGCTTCTTTTCAATTCTAGACTTCGTCTCTTCCCGGGAAAACTCAAGTCCAAGTGGAGTGGACCATTTGAAGTGGTGTTGGTTACGCCCTTTGGCACTCTTGATCTCAAAAACAAGAATGGGGAAATTTTTCGTGTGAATGGGCACCGGGTCAAACATTATCTGGGTAAATTTGATGATAGCCATGTGGTGGCGTTGTTGAAATTCATCTGAACATGGTAATCTGCATCGTGCCGCCACATTAAATCAGGCGCTTCTTGGGAGGCAACCCAAGATTTTCTTTTATTTGTTTTTGGTAGGTTAGATTTGTATGAACTAACCAGTTGTGAAGTTGATGCAGGACTTGGTGGATGTAGTGCAGGTGAAAAATTGGAATCTGGGCAGAGTAGTGCAATTCCGCTGCAGCGGTCTAAAACTTCGTTGTCAGCGGTGACCAAGCGCTGCAGCAAAAAACAACCGCTGACAGCGGTCCAAATGACCCCCAAAACAGACTCTCTGAATCTCTCCTCCGCTCTAGCGTTCACTATTTCGCTGTCGCGGAGTGCACTTCGCTGTGGCGATGGAATTTCGCTGCAGCGGTAAGGGTGCAAATCCAGCAGGTTTGAAGAACCAAAAGCGCGGTCAGTGGTATTTTTCCGCTGCCGCGCTAGGTCGGTCGGTCGTGGGCCCCAGTGCTCTAGTATATATACTGAGGGACCCTATCCTTTTTACTCTTTTCACCCATTTGTTACCAAACCCTAATATTTACTGTGCTCTCACTCCTTCACTGCTCCTTTGAGATTTTAAGTTCATCCTTCATCTACTGGTATGTTCCATTTTTATTTTTGTTAGTTGATTAATTGTTCTTAGTTTTAGATTATTTAATTTAATTTTCCTTTAATTTATTTTTGTATAGAGTTAATACAACCCTAACGTTACAAATTGAATTGGTAGTGTGTTCTACTATGTGGGGTAATGCTTTCTGGGTTCTATGTGGAAAAAAGGGTGATTCACACGTACATTTTCATGAAATATTTTTCAAAGTTTGATGAACACTTCTCTAATTAAACTGTGCACCCAACCTCTGCTGCAGCGTTTCAAATTTCCGCTGACAGCAGAGGTCCAATATATGATTTTGTCAATCTGAAGTTTCCGCTGCAACGTTCTAGAAATCCGCTGACAGCGGTACTGTGTAACACTGCAGCGGTCGAAAAAGCACGGTCAGCGGTTGTGAGATTCAGAGAGTTTACTCTCAGAACAATTCAAACTCCACTGCAGCGGCTAGATTCCCGCGGTCAGCAGTGGCTAAACGCTGCAGCGGACCAAAAATATGCGGTCCCCGGTTCATAGATTCAGAGAGGGGTAGTTGAATCCCCCTGACTTCCGCTGCAGCGGTTATTTTCCGTGACAACGGTTTGGTCTTGATTACACTGTTTCATTCAATGCTTCTGAAATTTTATCTGGTGCTTCGATACAATGTATTGACAATGTGTGTTACATGTTGCAGAGTATGGTGTGATCTAGAGGTGGACCGGAAAAGCAACCCAGGAGGGGTGACCCTTCAAGGGGTCAAGGCAAGGGCAAACAACAAAACCCATCAGTCCTGACAAAAACTGTTGACAAATTACAAAAGAGAAAAAGAACAAGCCCCTCTGAGTCCGAGTCCAGTGAATACTTTCCCTCCTGGGAAGCTTCGGAGGGTCAGAGCGGGGCAGCTCTAGCAGCTGCACTATCAAAGCCTAGGAGACTCATCAACGAGCCCACTAGCTCGGAGTCTTCTGAAGATTTCTCCCGTCATTCAGCCACCCCGCCTGAAGGCTCAGCTGCACCAACCCCGCTTGAGGGACCTGATGATGGGAGGGGTGAAGACACCTTGGCACATGTTGCTGGTTTGCAAAGGACCAGAAACCCCGCAGCATGGGAGGACCGATTTGTCTCTGAATCGGCCTACCATCAATTCAGAGAAATGTGGCCTCAAAGATCTCTCATCTCGGAGCGGCCCTTCATCATCAAGGACCTCCTACCCCTAAATCCCAATGTCAAAAAGCAGTTCTTAGAAAGAGAGGGGTGGGACTTTTTCAATACCCGGGTGGTTGATGCAAATGAGTTTATGGTGAAGGAGTTCTACACCAATGTGGCATTCACCAAAAAGGGCACTTACCTCACAAAAGTTCGCAACCTGAAAATCCTATACAATGGAAGTGCTTTCAATGACTATGCGGGCTTCGGGAGGGTTGATGAGACTCGATATTTTGAGAAGGTTAATCAGAAGGATTTGGCTCGCCCGTGGTTGGCTTCAGTCATTGCTACTCCAGGGACTACACCGAATTGGTTGGTTTCAGGCACCCCCATCAACAGGAGTACATTGAGTTTTGAGGCCCGGGGATGGGCCACATTTGTATGCAGCAGAATAGACCCCATTCTACATGATAGTGATATATCCCTTTCCAGGGCGGTGATAGTAGGGGCTATTATGGACAGAATCCCGATTAACGTCGGGAACATCATGTGCAGAGTGATAGAGCGGGTCGTGAAGAGGAATGAGTCCTCTTATCCTTTCCCCCATTTCCTGACCATGTACTTCCGAGACAATGAGATTGAGGGGAGGGATTTTGACACATTTATGCAGCCTCGGTCAGCTTTCTCTTGGTATCATTTGAAGGGGCCAGACAACCCCAAGCAAAAAGGCAAAGCCTCTACCTCTGTAGCCCCCGGTACTTCCACAGCCACAGAGCCTTCCACTGCTGCTGAAGGCTCTGTTCCTTCTGAGGGGCCCACTGCTGCTGCTGTCACTGAACCTCCATCAGACCCTGCTGCACCCATATCAGTCTCAGTGCCATCTTCATCCACCTATCCTCAAACAACTCTGAAGGTGTCCCAGACTCTAGTTGGTATCACCAACTAGCTACATGTAGCTCCATCTAAACTTTCTGATCTTTCAGCTACTGTTGCAGCTCAGTCACCTCCGACGACCATTGCATTGCCTCCGTCTCTAGATGACACATTCAGGAGCGTGGTGGACAACCAAAAGAAAAGTTTGGAGGCAATGGAGAAGCAACAAAAGGAGATTGATTATTTGGGAAAATATGTGAATAAAATGAAGAAGGCCCAGGATGCTTCAAACAAGGTGCAGAAGAAGATGCAGGAAACTCAGGAAGCTTCGGTGAAGGAGATGGCCTAGGTTGCTGCTGCAGGGGACATCCCCCTTGATCTATTGCTAGGAGAGTCCAGACCCACTGACCCAGTTGTGGATGAGGCAGACCTTCCACCGGCTCCAGTTTGTAGAGGTGCCATTCCCCATATGGAGGACATGGAGATTCAGCTAGAGGAGCTCGAGGGCCAGACTTCCACACAGGCACAAGATCCTCCTATCACCACTGGCACAACACCTTCTTCACCTGCCCCTGTTGACCCTTCTCCTATGCAGTCTGAGGCACCTTAGGGAGTTCCTTCTTACTCTCTATCTCACCCCTATCCCCTGTTCTATATTTTGGTTTGATAGCATTGAGGGCAATGCTAGTTTTTATTGGAGAGGGTGGCCTCTACTTGTTGGTTGGTTGATTCAGACAATTTGATTTTTGGGTTGTAATAACTGTTGATACTCTTTTTCTTTTTCTTATTTACATTTCCATACTTTTCATTTTGGTATGTATATATTCAAATCATCCTCCTTATCATATGTATATATTCATCCCCTATTGTAAATATTCATTTTGTTTTCCGTATTTTCTACTTTATAACTTCTTTAGCTTTTTCCATTTGCAGTCTAACTTCTTATTTTATTTAGTAGCTTCTTTTTAATTGGAAACTTCTTCTTTTACTTTTTGCGCTGTCAATAAGCCCCTGGTTTTCTTAAGGCCACGGTTCTTTCCAGGGGTGGAAATTGTGCGAACCGGGTGTCTCTTCCCTATGACAGACGGTGTGACGACCTTCTTAAGGGAGTTAGTTTTTTCGTTTTACTTTTTGTTTTTGTTTTTGTTTTCTTTTGTTTCAGTAGTAATGAGTAAATGTGATTCAAATAGAGCATCACTTGGCACCAACAGATCTATCTTTGACCTTATGGTTAAAGACATATTACAAATGAGGCTAGTTCTAGTTGTGACCTTTAGAGTCTTGAGTTGACCGAAACTGTCGTCAATGGTGTTCATGGCTATATTTGAGCTTCAAATTTGAACCAATATTGTTGTGGTCCCTCGACTCGATACTCTTTAGCAATCCTAAGGCTGGTGAGGTAAGGTTTGAAATTGCATAACCCAAGTGTCGTTCCTATTAGTCTAGAACTAGCCCCGAGTGTTTTTCTAGGCGAAATCCTAAGTGAGCTCGACTTGTGAGATGATCATAGGCCTTGCTTTATTCGCTATTGAATTTGAAAGAGCTCTTTAGCCTACCTTGACAAGATCCCTAGTCAACCCCTTTGAGACTGAGCTTACTTGTTCAAAAAACCATGTTTTAGCCTTCATCCGTTCTCTAAATACCCTCTCTTGGCACACATTCTTTCCTTGAACACTCTTGATGAAGAATAGGCAAAAATCATAAGTTTGGGAGAGAGGCGAGGAAATGCATAGTGAATGGGACAAAGAAAAGGTTTAAAAGCATAGTGAACTAAAAAGGGAAAAGAAAAGGAGTGAAAGTAAAAAAGCAAAAGTTTGAAAAAAGAGGTTGAGTGATGAAAAAGAAAGAAAAAGGGAAGAAAATGAGCCCAAAGTAAAAGAAAGAGTGACTATGAGTCTCTCTAAATTCCCCAAGGAAAAAAATTGTGACTCAAAGAGTCAAGAGTGTCATATGCAAAAGTGTGAACAATTGGAGTGCTTAAGGGAAGATGTTCTACCAAAATTCATTGTGACCAATTCCGATCCAAAAAGCCTTCATTACAACCCGACAAAGCCCTATAGGATCTCAAGTTGAGTGAGCTTACATTAGTGGTGATTTACACGAGGGGCAAGACTATGGTACGAAAGGCTGGACTTGAGTCATTCTTTTTAGAGTGAAGAGAGCACCCCAGGATAAACCTAATTCTGAGAGTCATTCTTTATGGTGAGGTAAGCCTAAGGAGAGTATAGGAGGAAGAGTCTGGGATCCACAGTGATTGAGATAAAAGAGAGAAGTTCTATGACGACCTTAGTCAACTCTTGAAGCTTTGGCATCACGTTAGATCTAGTGGGCTAGAAAATCATTGCATAAGTTTGTCAATAATTCATTTGTTTTGAGGATAGTCGTTAGTCCCAATTGAAGCTTGATGAGTCACATCTCAATGGCTGAAATACTCTATCTTTTCTTGTTACGGAAGTGGGAGTTATTCTGTTTGCTTGAGGACAAGCAAAGCCTTAAGTTTGGGGGAGTTGATAACTAGTGATTTATACTACTATTTGCCCCTATTTTCTTAGGTTTTTGAGGCAACAATTGTCTGAACTAACCCCACATTTTGATGCAAGTGGTTTGAATTGCAGGAACTTAGTAGATTTGTAAATATTGATCCAAAAGACCTCAAAAAGAAGCAGAACTTGCAAAATTCCAGGACCCAGCTAAACCGCTGCAACGCTCATGTTTCCGTTGCAGCGTTTGTCCCATCGCTGTAGCAGATTTCTCTTCGCTGCCACGCTGCAAACTTCAGAGAGCTGTGTTTCAAGGCCTTTCAAAGCGCTGTCCGTGCTACTTTTCCGCTGCAGCGGTCCATCCAACGCTGCAACGCTCAATTATCCGCTGGACACGATTGGCAAACTTCAGAGAGTTGGCAAACTTGGGATTTCCTGATTCCGCGGTCAGCGGTGCGCGAAATTGAAGAATCAAAGACTTGGAAAGTGAAAAATCGCTGCAGCGGAAGTCTCTTTGCCCCATCGCTCATAAATCCGCTAGGAGCGAATTCTCCATAGGGGCATTTTTGTCCAGTATTTTCAGCCATGTGTAGATAGATCTTTTCTTCATTTTTAGGGCATCATCCATTTGGAGAACACGTGAATAGTACTTTTTTTAAACATCCATTTTGAGTTATTTTAGCATAGTTTTAACATTAGTTCTTCAACTAGTATCTTGTAAATCACAATTATGAGCTTAAATCTATCTTCTACTTGTGTTTCTTCTTCATTCATGAGTAGCTAGACCCATTATCTAGGGTTGTGACCCAACCCTAGTGTGGGTATTTAATGGGCTTTCAATTTTAGAGTGATTATGTGTATGGGTGTTTGGTATTTAGCTTAATTTATGTATAAATCTCATATTTAGTGGTTGCAAACACTATGTCAAGCCTTTATGACTAGGTCACTCTTGAGAAAGATGACCCAAGTCTAGGTAATTAAGCTAACAAAATATTGGGTTGAGCTCAAGAGGTTGATAGGCCCAGTAAAAGGGTGGATGCTAGAGATAGCTACACCCGATTTGAGCCAATTTGTGCGGTTCATGGAACACCCAATTGTGCTTGAGAAAGCCAATTTTTGGTAAAGTCACCCATATTACCGAGAGGTAGTGGGTGAGTACCTTAGCATGAATCTATACCATAAATCCCCATTTCACAATCTCATTCTAGATTTTAGACCCGTTAATTGCTCACCTAGGTGGAAGTCACAAGCCTAGTCCCTTTCATCAACTGAGAAAACCTTCAAAACGATTTTAGTTAGCTAGTTCGTAATTTTAATTAGGTTAAAACCATAGTATAATTGCAAACCCTTTTTATGAGAAGAGCAATTGAGAACACAACATGCTACTAGATCACTTAGACACTCGACTCCAACATATTTAGCTCCCTGTGGAAATCGATCCCGACCCTTTGGGTAAAAGCTACATTGACCCCCATACTTACTACTCTTTAGTGGTATAGGCGGGAGCCGATCAATAATCTGCGGTTTAGGACTAGTGTTGCGGAAGAAGCTGATTTGTCGGTTCGCGGGAGAAAGCACGCATTCCCTCCATTTGCAAGTGAGTAGAAGGATCCATTCAACGTTAGAGGTAACAAGATTTGCACGATAGAGTAGAAGAGAATAAAAATGGAGTTTATTCCTAACTTGATATCCTCTGAGAGAGAAGTACAGACGTCTCCGTACCGATCCTTCAGGCTCTATTGAGCTTGTTCGTGAATTGTGAGACCTAAGCAACCTAGAGCTCTGATACCAACTTGTCACGACCCAAATTCCCAACCCTCGGGATCGTGATGACGCCTAACACTACACTTGCTAGGCAAGCCTGTTAGAATTTACTTAGTTAATTTCCATGGAAATCCATTCAACCATAAAAAAATGATTCGCAATAAACTAAGCTTTATTACTTCCATTGCAAAATTTCCGCAAATAAAATAATAAATGAATACCCACATCGGGCCTCTAACCAAATAACAAATCATAAGACTATCCCACGGTCTGGTGTCACAATTCACGAACTACTAAGAATGCTACAAATAATGGGCTGAAGAAATTGTATATCTGTTTTGAGAGAAGTAAAACAGTGTCCGAAAATAAGTGAAGACTCCAGGAATCTGCGGACGCTAGCAGATCTACCTCGTGTCTCTGAGCAATGACATCATCAACTAAAATCTCCTAACTCTGACTAGTACTTGGAACTGCCCCAAAGAGTGCAGAGTCTAGTATCAATACAACCGACCCCATGTACTGAGTAAGTGCCGGGCCTAACCTCGAAGAAGTAGTGATGAGGCTAAGGCGGAGCAATTATAACTTAACCTGTAATAGTACATATAATAAAGCAAGAAAACAATTATACACACAAATAAGAAGGATGAAGTGCAATAATAAATACCATAACTCTGTCGCCTATTCTAAGCCTCAACTGTAACCATGATCTCACATAAATTTCCAACACTTCCAAGGTTTTGACTTTTGTAGTAGAAGTAAATACGAAATACGAAATACGAAAAATAGTAGAGTAAAACAGTAAGTTTTCAAATCTGTACGTTTCAAATCCTTGAGTTTCAAAAACCAACAAAACATTTTTGAAATCCAGTAAAAACAT
>ML299795.1:0-20000 GCA_005239495.1 Nicotiana undulata | reverse complement strand
GATTCTGTGATTGGTGAGGAAGAGTGTAAAGCACGAAGGATGATTCCGTGCATGATTCATTTATATTATATCGCGAGGAAGAGTGTAAAGCACGAAGGGTGATGCCGTGAATTCATACTTATAATCTGGTGAGGACGAGAGTAAAGAACGAAGGGTGATGCCGTGCATTCTATTTATTACTTGGTGAGGGTGAGTACGAAGGGTGATGCCGTGCAAATTTCCTTTCTATTTTTAATTGCTAAAAATTATTGTTGATCACTATTTAATTATGTCTTATTGCTTTTGTGATGACTGATAACTAGGGATTATACTTCATTTTACACTCCTTCTTACTTGAGTTTTGATTTAAAATGTATACAAAATAGTCTCAAAGGCTTACATGTTATATTTGTTTGCAGGGTTTGGTCAAAAAGGTGAAAATTAGTCAAAACCAGCTCAAAAAGTAGTGAAACATGCACAAGTACCAAGAACAAGTCCAAGCATAGTGCAATAAATCTACTGCGGCCGCACTCCATTTAGTGCGGTCCGCAGTGAAGAGATTCAGAGAGGTGAAATTTTGGAAGCTAAAGCATGGAGGCACCAAAGCATATTGGGCGTACCGCAATGGTATCAACGCGGCCGCAAACCATTTTGTGCGGACCGCACTAATGAGATTCAGAGAGCTGGGATTTTTGGAGATCAAGGCCAACGCGGTCCGCAATCCATTTTGTGCGGCCGCAGTAGAAGCCACCACGGTCGCGGTGCATTTTATGCGGCCTGCGGTGGCCGAGTTCAGAGAGCAGATTCTTGAAGCCAAAAAGCCTCACCGCGGCCGCACTCCATTTCTTGCGGTCCGCGGTAACCCCGCGGGGGTATTTTTGTCCAGAAAATTCGGCCCAGTATAAATACTTTCTTTTCCCATTTTTAGGCAAGTTTTTGTACTCCAACTTTAACAGGAGCTCGTGAACGACTTTGTTAAGACATTCTGAGTAATTTTAGAAGTGTTTTATCAATAAATCTTTAAGTATTAGTCTGTAATTAAATTATATGAGTTATTCTTCATCTATTTCTTTGTTTTCTTATATTATCATGAGTATCTAGACCCATTAGCTAGGATTGTGGCTCAACCCTAGAGTGGGTATTTGATGGGTCTCTTGATTTAAGGCTTAGATGTTTATGGGTAATTGATATTTGGGCTGATTTGTATTTTTCATGTTAAATTAGTGGTTGCAAACACTAATTGGTGCCTATTTGACTTGGGTTCTTCTTGAGAAAGAGAATTTGAGTCTAGGAAAATCAGTCCAACAAGGAATTGGGATGTAATCAAGAGATTGATAGTCCCAATTAAAGGGTTAAACCTAAAGATAGCAATACCCGACTTGAGCCTATATTGCTTGCACAATTTTGACACCCAATTGGTCTTGAGAAAGTCAATTAAGGCAAAGTCACTCAAGGTACCGAGAGGTATAGAGTGAGTAAGTCCGTGAATTGGCTATATCACAATTCCCAACATAACATCTTTGCCTCAAGCTTTAGATCCCGTCAAGTATTCACCTAGGAGAAAGTCACAGCCCTAGTCCTTTTATCTATTGAGAAAACAACCAAAAAGATATTAATTAATTAGTTCGTAAATTAAGAATAGACTAAACCGTAGTTTAATCACCAATACACTTATGAGAAGTGCGATAAGAAACACGACCCGCCACTAGATCAATTAGGAACTCAACTTCCACTATCATAAATCTCTGTGGATTCGATCCCGACCCTTCGGGTAAAAGCTGCATTGACCCCTGCCTTACTGCTATTTAGTGGTGTAGGTGGGTGCCGATCACTTTGCCATTGCCGGGGATTTATAACGATGTTGATTATCTATTTGAATAGTGGTGTCGAGTGTTTTACTTTCCTTCTTTTGTTAACGTGTGTGTTGAATCAATTTTAGGTACTCATGGAGGATTCTTTGGGTAATATTGTCCTTGGGGAGGTGGATTATGACAATGGGGAAGATGAGATAAATCAAGCACTACCTCCAAGACGAGGCCGACCGGCCAATGTTCTCGAGGATATTCTAGACCCTCTTCCGCCTCCACCTCCCAGAGTTTCCCCTCAGGTACTTCCAAACTATGGGTACGCCAGTGTTATTGTCCCGCCTAGAATCCGGGCGGACAATTTTCAAATAACAAATTTGATGCTGACACTTTTGGTGCAGCGTGAGTACTTCACGGGAGCCCCCCCACCAGAATGCTTACAAACATTTGAAGGGCTTCGTGGATACCTGTTGGGGTAGTAAGCAGACGAATGTCTCAGAAGATGCCTTGAGGCTTCGGTTATTTTCCTTATCTCTTCGAGGGAAGGCTCTTCATTGGCTTGAGAGACTCCCAAACCACTCCATATCCATATGGGATGAGCTAGCAAACAAGTTCATTGCAAAATTCTTCTATCATAGTCACATGGTAGCGCTTAGAGATGAAATATTAGCTTTCAAACAAGAGCCAAATGAGCCTTTGCATGAGATTTGGGAGCGCTACCGGACCATGGTAAAGGAGTGTCCAAACAATGACATGACTGAGGACATGATACAACATACCTTCTACCGACATAAATACCACCAATCACTGTGTGGTCAATCAATTGGCAGGGGGAAACTTCATGAAGTTACCATATAATGAGGCATGTGAGGTCTTAGATGAAATGGCTGACACTTCGTCAGCATGACATAGTAGAGAAAATGTGCTTCAGGGTGATCCCGGTGTTAATAGTCTTCACAAAGAACTTCAAGAACATGGGCAAGCAATTGCCGAGCTCACCATCACTATGAATCAACTTGCCAAGGCACAACTTCAACAATTACAAGGGTCGAAGCAAGTGAATGCTATGGAAGGGGTGAATCTTATGGTAACAAGAGAAGACCTTGGGGAAATCCAATGCAACACAACAATGTTCAATGTGACCAAGGATCGAGTGGATATAGCCAAGAAGATTCTTATGATGATCAAGATGAGGATGTCATGTATACCAATAATTATCAAGGACAAGGGAACAATCAAAGCAATAACCAAAATTGGAACAACCAAAGACAACGCAATTGGAACAATAACAACAATTCTAGCAATTGGGGGAACAACAACCAACCTTGGGGAGGCAATAATAACAACAATTAGAGTGGGAGCAATAACAACAACAATTGGGGTGGTAATGGTAACCGGGGATCGGGCTTTCAAAGGCCCCCAATGTACCAACAACCCAATAATCCACCCCCTATCAATCGCAAGACCAAGGCTCCTCAAGTAATGACATGGGTAAAATTGAGCAAATGTTCAAACAAATGATGGATTGCAATGCGGATTCGGATGCTCAACTTGCCTCCCATAACACCTCCATTCAAAATCTTGAAGTTCAAATGGGACAAATCTCCCAAGCCTTGAACACACGCCCGAAGGGAGCACTACCAAGTGATACGGTGGTGAACCCCAAGGGTGGGAACAACAACAATACCGGTCACGCCATGGCGGTGACCACAAGAAGTGGACGAGGCGATGAGGATAGTTCTTCTAAACAAAAGAGAACTGTTGGTGATGATGATGAATTGCCAAATGATGAGGTTCAGATTGAGGTTGAGCAAGTGGTGGAAGAGCTGACAACTAGTGAGGTAAGGATTGATATTCATCACCAAGGAGAGGAATTGCAAAGGCACGTGAACCCGTCTAGGGAACACGTGATTGACATGCCGGAATCGATGGTCCCAAAAGCTAAGGCACCATTGCCTAGGCCTCCTCCTCCCTACCCTCAAAGGTTGGCGAAACAAAAGTAAGAGAATCAATTCAAGAAATTCATCGACATGATGAAGGATCTTTCCATCAATGTTCCTTTGGTTGAAGCTTTAGAGCAAATGTCGGGGTATTCCAAGTTCATAAAGGACTTGGTCACAAAGAAAAGGTCAATGGAGTGTGAAAATATAAAGATGACTCAACAAGTGAGTGCCATGGTGCACTCAATGGCACCCAAGCTTGAAGACCCCGATGCATTTACCATTCCTTGTACAATTGGGAGTGCAGATTTCGCTAAGGCATTGTGCGACCTCGGAGCTAGCATAAATTTTATGCCATATTAATTTTTTAAAACTTTGGGGATAGGTCAACCTTGGGCTACTTCCATGCGTCTTCAAATGGCGGATAGATCTATGAAGTGGCCTCTAGGAATCATTGATGATGTGTTGGTGCGGGTTGACAAGTTCATTTTGCCCGCGGATTTTGTTATGTTGGATTGTGAGGTGGACTATGAAGTCCCTATAATCTTGGGAAGGCCCTTCCTTGCAACAGGGAAGGCCTTAGTTGACGTGGAGGACGATGAGCTCACCTTCCGGGTGGGCGATGAAAAGGTCGTGTTCCACGTTTGCAAGTCAATGAAGCAACCAAATTGCACGGAAGTATGTTCTTTCATGGACCTTGTCACCGAGGTCATTATTGATGAAACTAGCTCAATGATAAATGTTGAAGATCCCATGGAGGCAGCTTTACTGAACCATGATGATATCGTGGTGGATGGCTTGATCGAGAGTACCAATGCTCTACAAGGAATGGGTTCTTACTCATATGGTCCTCGAAAGTTATCCTTGGATTTAGAGAATCGGAAAACTCCTCCGACAAAGCCTTCAATTGAAGAGCCACCTACATTGGAGTTGAAGCCACTTCCACCACACCTCAGGTATGAATTTCTTGGTCTTTCTCGTACTTTACCTATGATACTTTCATCTTGCCTAACCATATTGCAGGTAGACTCTACTCTCAAAGTGTTACAAAGGAGGAAGTAGGCCATAGGATGGACACTTGCAGATATTCGGGGAATAAGCCCCGCGTTTTGTATGCACAAAATCATTCTCGAGGATGGAGCAAAGCCTTCCGTAGAACATCAACGGCAGCTAAATGAGGCAATGCAAGAAGTTATGAAAAAAGAAATAATCAAGTGGCTTGATGCAGGGGTCGTCTACCCAATATCGGATAGTGCTTGGACTTCTCCGATCCAATGTGTTCCAAAAAAGGGTGGCATGGTCGTGGTATAAAATGACAAGAATGAACTCATTCTAACGAGGACAGTCACAGGTTGGCAGGTATGCATGGATTACCGAAAGTTGAACAAGGTGACTCGCAAGGACCACTTCCCTTTGCCTTTCTAGGATCAAATGCTTGACAGACTTGCGGGTAGAGATTTCTATTACTTCTTGGATGGGTATTCAGTCTATAACCAAATCTTGATTGCTCCGGAAGACCAAGAAAAGACAACCTTTACTTATCCTTATGGGACATTTGCTTTCTCCAGGATGCCTTTTGGATTGTGCAATGCACCCGCTACATTTCAGCGGTGCATGATGGAAATTTTTACCGACATGGTTGAAGACTTTGTAGAGGTATTCATGGATGATTTCAGCGTGGTTGGGGACTCCTTTGATGAGTGTTTGAGCAATCTTGACAAAGTCCTTGCCCGTTGTGAAGAAACCAACCTAGTGGTCAACTGGGAAAAATGCCACTTTATGGTTGAAGAAGGGATAATTCTGGGCCACAAAATCTCAAGACATGGAATTGAAGTTGACAAAGCAAAACTCAAGGTCATTTCAAAATTGCCTCCTCCGACCTCAGTGAAAGGAGTCCGGAGTTTTCTTGGGCATGCCGGGTTCTACGGCGTTTCATTAAGGACTTATCGAAGGTTGTGAATTCTCTTTGCAAGTTGTTAGATAAAGATGCAAATTTCTAATTTTATGAGAATTGCATGAGTGCATTTGAGTTGTTTAAGCACAAGCTAACCACAACGCCAATTATCACCTAGCCGGATTGGATCTCTCTTTTTGAGCTAATGTGTGACTCTAGTGATGTGGCAGTGGGGGTGGTTTTGGGCCAAAGGGTGAACAAAATCTTTCACCCCATTTACTATGCAAGCAAGACAATGAATTCCGCCAAAATGAACTACACCGTCACTGAGAAGGAGTTGTTGGCTATAGTCTTTGCAATGGAGAAATTGCGTCCTTATCTTATGGGTGCCAAGGTCATAGTTCACACTGACCATGCTGCGCTCCGGTATATCATGATGAAAAATGATTCCAAGGCTAGACTTATGCGGTGGGTGTAATTGCTTCAAGAGTTTGATTTGGACATCATTGATAGAAAGGGGAGTGAGAATCAAGTTGCCGACTATCTCTCTCATTTGGAGGAGCAAGGGCAACCTAGTGATGTGCTTGAGATTGATGATAGTTTCCCGGATGAACAAGTTCTCTCTGTCTCTATGCAAGAAATGCCATGGTTCGCGGACATCGCAACTACATTGTCACCGGTGTTGTCCCGTTTGAGCTCTCTTCTAACCAAAGGAAGAAGCTTAGACGGGATAGCATTGATTATTATTGGGATGAACCGTATTTATTCAAGATATGAACTGATGGTGTCATCTGGCTTTGTGTGCCCGAGGAGGAGCAAGGGTCAATTCTTGAGTCATGCCACTCCTCTCCTTATAGTGGCCATCATGGTGGGGGAAAGAACCGCTTCAAAAGTCTTAAGTTGTGATTTCTTTTGTCCCACTTTGTACAAGGATGCTAGTGACTTAGTCAAGATATGTGACGAATGTCAGACATCAGGGGAAATTTCGAAGAAAGATGAGATGCCTCTGAATACCATTCTCGAAGTGGATATCTTTGATGTATGGGGCATCGATTTATGGGCCCCTTTGTTAGCTCATGTGGGAACACATACATTCTCGTGGCGGTTGACTATGTTTCAAAATGGGTTGAAGTCGTGGATCTACCTAACAATGAGGCCCAGAGTGTTGTTGCATTTCCTAAAAAGAGCATTTTTACAAGGTTTGGCACTCCTCCTGCAATCATCAGTGATGTGGGGTCGCATTTTTGTAATAGAGCTTTTGACACCTTGCTTGAAAAGTATGGTGTCAATCACAAAGTTTCCACTCCTTATCATCCTCAAGCGAGTGTCCAAGTTGAAGTCTCAAACAGAGAAATCAAGAATATATTGTCAAAGACGATCAATGCAAATAGGACCGATTGGTCAAAGAAGTTGGATGACGCTCTATGGGCTTATATGACTAATTACAAGACCCCGATTGATATGTCTACGTACCGGTTGGTGCTTGGAAAAGCTTGCCATCTACCTGTTGAGTTAGAGCACAAGGCCATGTGGGATTTGAGGAAGTTGAATCTTGAATGGGATGTGGCAACCAATCTTCGTGTGGAGCACCCTAATGAACTTGATGAATTCAGAGTCCATGCCTACTCCAGTTCGTCCTTGTACAAAGACAAAATGAAGTGCCTTCATGGTAAATATGCTCGTGGCAAGGAGTTCAAAGTGGGTGATCTGGTTCTCTTGTTCAACTCTCGGTTACGTCTATTTCCAGGAAAGCTTAAGTAGAAATAGAGTGGACCTTTTGAAGTGGTGTTTGTGACTCTGTTCGGTGCACTTGATTTAAAGAACAAAAGTGGGGAGATTTTCAGAGTTAATGGGCACAAGGTCAAGCACTACTTGGGCAAGATTGATGACAGCCACGTGGTGGCACTGCTCCATCTAAAGTGAATTAAGGGTAACCTGCGTCGTGCCGCGACGTTAAATCAGGCGCTTCTTGGGAGGCAACCCATGTGTTTTTCTTTTTTGTCTTTCTTTGATTTTCTTTGTAGTATAGGATTTGTTTTGGACTAACTGGTTGTGGGATGTTGTAGGATTGTTTTGATGCAGTGTAGGACTAAGTTGGAAAAAATGAGTTCTCTGAAGTTGCACTGCGGCCGCATTACATTTTCTGTGCCCGCATTACATTTTCTGCGGCCGCAATGACCTCAGTGCGGGGGCAAAATCTCAATGCGGTCCGCATAGTGATTTGACAGTAAAATGGGGTTCTCTGAAGTTTGCCACTGCGTCCGCATTGCATTTCTTGTGGTCCGCAGTGGACATCTGCCCAGTACCACTTGAAGTTAAGTACCGCGGACTGCGGTACCATTTTGTGCGGTCCGCTGTGGGTAAGTGACGTGGGCCCCAAGTCTTTTTTCTATAAATAGGGCCTGAGGCCCTCATTTTACACTTTTTGCTCTCTGCACCCTCAATAGTAAAACAAAAATCACTGTTCATCACTCTCTTCTTGACTTCACCTGCTAAATCTCATTCATCTACACTGCATCTCACATCTGGTAATTTTAATTTTGTTTTCGTATTTGCTTAACTTTGTTATTTTCTTTTTAAATAGTTGTTTTTCTTCTTTTTCTTCCCTTTTCTTGCAATCATAGCTTAGGGTTTTCTTAATAATAGTTAAATTAGGACTAATTAGTTTAAAAACACGGATTAAACACCTAGGGGATCAATAATGTGTGAATTTAAGCTAAAATTGAGACGATAATTTGAAACCCTAGGTTGGTAGTTTGTGCGGTCCGCAGTGATAGAACTTCAGAAAGGCTCAAGTTAAGGAACGAGACCGCGATGCATTTTGTGCGGTCCGCGGTGCCTTAACGCGGACCACAACACCATTTTGTGCGGTCCGCGGTGACTGTCTGAACCCCACCTCAGTGCGGACCACAATGCATTTTATGTGGTCCGCGATACCTTCTCTGCGGCCGCACTTCATTTTGTGGGGTCCGCGGTCTGCTATTCTGCAACTAGGCCTTCTACTATCTGCAATTTTTATTTCTCACTGATGCATCTACTATTGTGATACTAACAAATTCAATCTGAATTCCACTTGCAGACAATGGTTCAATCAAGAGGCGGTGGTAGAAAACAACCCGGAAAAGGGGAGTCCTCCCGGGGTAGAGGAAAGGGGATGATCAAATTGACTCCCCGAGTCCGGAAAAGTATCAAAAAGACCAGAAAGACAATTAAAGCTTTGGATGCTGCTTCCCATTCGGGAAATGAGTATGCACCCTCCCGGGAGGCATCTGACTCAGATTCCGTGCCAGAGTATGTCCTTGACTTTTTGGAGAGGTTGAGATTGACAAATACACCTCTAAGCTCCCCTCCTGCCTTAGCATCAGCATAGAGGTCTTCTGAGTCGTCTGAGGGCTAAGCTTTAGCCAGTGACAATGAATATTCTACCTCATCGACAACTTCACTATCCGGTGAGCATTCCACAGAAGAAGAAGGAGGGGGTGATCCCCAAGTAGGAGGAGTAGAGAGAACAAGGAAACCAGAAGCATGGGAAGACATGTTTGTGAGTGAACCATCCTACCACAAGTTCCGAGAGTGGTGGACCGAGAGAAAGTTGATACCGGAGCGAAAATTCATCAGAAAAGACCTCTTGCCTCACAACCCTAATGTGCTGAAGCAGTTCAAAGAGAGATCTGGATGGGATTACTTCTCATGCCAAGTGGTGGAAGCCAATGAACACCTAGTCAAAGAGTTCTATGCCAATGTGGCCCATGTTAGAAAAGACACCAAAGTGACTAAGGTGCGAAATCTGACAGTAATGTTTGATGGAAAAACAATCAACGACTACCTGGACTTCCCGGAGGAGGATGAGACATTGTACTTAGAGAAGTTAGATTTGGGGGAGGATGTCCGTCCATGGTTAGCAGAGCATTTGGAAATCCCGGGTACCACCCCAGAATGGTTGCAAGCGGGAGTTAAAATTTTGAGGAGAACCCTGGATTTCGAAGCAAAAGGGTGGGATACGTTTGTGTGCAGCCGGCTAGATCCCACCACCCACGAAAACTCTCTTCCTCTCTCCCAGGCTGTGTTGGTGGTATCAATCATGGAAGGGTACCCGATCAACCTCGGGAATGTGATGTCCAAAGTAATCACACGGGTGGTGAATGAAAGTGACAGATCATACCCCTTTCCAAATTTCCTGACTATGTATTTCGAGGATCAAGAGGTAGAAAGTAGGAAGTTTGATGTGAAGGTAAAACCAAAAGCTCCATTTTCCTGGTATAGCCTGCGGGGTGATGACAACCCTAAAAGCAAGAACTACAAGGGCAAGTCCACTGCTTCTACTGGCCAGTCTGAAGAGCCAGTAGTTGTAGTGGCTTCTACTCAGCCTCCTTCAGCCGCCCCAGACACGGACCCAGGACCTTCCACGTCTACTGTCCTAGCTATTCCCTCATCTGCAACATATCCCTTGACTGCCCACCGATAGAGCCAGACCCTCGCCAATATCAACAACTGGATGCAGCTACTTCTAAGCTGTCTGCACTTTCTACATCGGTGGCAGCCCAATCTGCACCTCCTCAGCCACAGGTCCCACAGTCAGTGGAGGACATTTTCAAGGAGATTCTGGACAAGCAGAAAAAGCTCCTAGAGAACCAAAAGTTGATCTTGGATGTTGTTGGTACTCATAGAAAGGAACTGAAGGAGCTTGCCAAGGAAACCAAGAAATTGAGAAAGACTCGTGCCTCCAAGCAGTTAGTAAAGAAGTTGGAGACAGAGGTGGAGAAGTTGAAGGCTAATCATTTTCCTTTGGATCTTTTGTTACATGACCCGGCCCCAGCAACCCAGACTGAGCCGGAGCAGGTGCAAGAGATAGATAGGCAGCCAAAGAGGAGGAGGGTGATTCCCCGTACTGTTGATGCTGTGACACAGTTGGCGGACCAGCAGGGAGAGTCCTCTACCTAGCCCCAGATGCCAGTACAGGAGCAGCCCCAGAGTCTGACACAGTCCCAGGTCCCAGAGGAGAGACAGGTTACAGGGAACTAGTCATAGGCTCCCGAGCAGTCCGAGGACCCAGGGACCCAGCACTATGAGCCTATGCATACGGAGGGCCAATATGGAGTTTCTTTTTACTATGTTCTTTTTGTTTTGTGCTATTTTTGGTTAGTTAGCATTGAGGACAATGCTAGCTTTCATTTGAGGGGGTAGCCCTATTTGGATGACTGTATATATGACACTTTTTCCTTTTATGATGCTTTCTTTTTACTTTTGGTATGTATATTGTCACACCTCCTTTTTACTACCCCGATGAGGGTAATAAGGGACTTTTTCCAATTAAAGTGACAATAATCAAAATGAGACTATTTATTTAATCAGAGTCGCCACTTGAGATAATTATGGTGTCCCAAGTCACCGGTTTATTTTAAATCCCAAATCGAGGAAGTTTAGACTCTGTTTATATTGTCTGGGAATCAGAAATCCGGGTAAGGAATTCTGTTAACCCGGGAGAAGGCATTAGGCACTCCCGAATTTCGTGGTTCTAGCACGGTCGCTTAATGATCAAACTTGGCCTAATTTAATTACTATTTTTGTACCTATGTGCATTTTGTATCTTTACCGCTTTATTATTCTTTTGTATTCAAAGAGTTACTTGAGACGGGTCACGTATGCGTAAACCCATGGAGTTTTAAAATGTATCTAAAATTATGTCACGCGCACGTGTACATAATTCTCGACACTGAACTCATTCAAGGAGATAAATAAAGTGCGCAAGCGCGTATTTTCGTTTTGTTGTAAAAAAGATACAAGAATCATGTCACGCGGGCGCGTACACAATTCCGATAATTTTAAGAAGTTCGCCCCTAAAATGTCTCTACGAGTGTCCATTTTAATCTTCATTTGTGTTACGCAAACGTATACACAATTTGAGAAAAAGAATATATTTTAGTTATTTTTATTCAAAGTTACGTAAAACGTATACTTTGACGATTAATTTATCTTTCTAAGTTCATGGTAGTCTCTACCCCAAAAACTTTCGGGATTTTTATGTCTAAAGTCCATTGCTAAATCGTGTCATGAAACATGGGCTATGGCCTAGTCTAGCCCGATTTTTATCACTTTAGGCTATCCTAACTTGGTTATTTAATGTGATTCAGAATAGAGTAGCTAAACAATTAAGGACCAACATATTAACACATTTCGCGTTTATATGATAATGAATAAGGAAAATTTGAATTGCGAATCTAATGTCACGTATAAACAAACGAAGTCTCTTTACAATATGACTCGTTTACCAACAATATTTTTGTATATAATTCATGAATCAAAAGGGCTTTTCTCAGAAAGAACTTTACTAACAGTTTTTTTTTTTTAAAAAAAAAGGTTTAGCCAGCGAGACTTCTTGATTTGAAATCATTTGCAAATTGGTACACAAATACCTAAGTGAAAACTTAACATGTGAGGACAATGTGGATAATCTGAACAAAATTAGTGAATACCCTCATATATCTTCATTTCGTAAGCTGGTGTAATGAGATAGAAATAAGTAATACTGCATTTTTTATTCTTAAACAAATTTGTATTATGATAACGATGATGCAGGTACAACATTCGACATTTAGACCCAAAGCTATCTAGAATCATCATACAATGTGTTAAGCTGAATCTAAATTCAAAACTCACAGACCCACAGTTAAATGAAGTACAACTCATTCAGCAACCATAATGATAAACTAATGGAAATGAGTACCAGCAGATTCAGCACATGAAAATGAACCATTGAATGTTTAATACTAAAATATCTCAATAAATACAGAATAAATAGCAGAATTATAAAAAAAAGGTTAAATAAAGTAATTAAAGGACCAAGAATAAGACGTAGCATTGATTCCATGAATTCTCAGCATGTATATTCCACATAATATGTTTACATCCCATTTGCCATTCAAAGTTCAAGAGGTGTACCTGATTACAGTAAATGAACAAAATGAGGAGATACACTTCTGAGATCAGCAACTAACAGCAAATAACAGCAGCGCAAAACCAAGAGGAAAACCACGAAATCCCAGAATTGATTTTAGCTTCTAGACTTAGCTTCAAAATACCGGCAAACCCCCCCAGAGATTTTTACCAATTTCAGGGTGTATTTTTAGGGTGTCCTCCCTCTTGTGGCTGATGAATATCACAGCCTATTTATAAGGGGATTTAGGGCAGCATCTTTTAGCATATTCCTTATCTTATTTAGGCTGAAATAGTACAGGTACAGCTGTCAAACCTTATCCTATTGGACAACTGTACCTCCTTCTAGAACATTCTACTGATTTCAGACCTTATCTCCTTTTAGTTACTGCTTTACCCCCCTAAAATCTGATTTTAAGATATTTCCTTAATTCTAGAACTTTCTTGGGTTGTTACACCCAAGATTCTTCTTATTGTAATTCCTAAACTAACCCTTAGTACCCTTAGAATTACCCTTTAAGGTTAATCAAGGTTAAAAAGGTTAGGTTATTTATTAACTTTAGATAGTTCATCCTAATTGAGTGATTAACTCAATAATTAACCTGTTTTGATCTTAAGTGAAGCACTTTTAGGATTAGGCTAGGTTAATTAGGGAAGTTATTTAACCTAGGTTAACCTATCAAACAAATGTTTTTTTTATAAGGTTACCATTAATTAGGTTGATCTTTAGGCTAGGATTAAACTAAATTAGTCCATGACCATACACTGGTTCAGGATTAACTAATTGCATGATTAATCATGCCATTAATTAACTACTCGAATTATGATAATGCTTAAATAGACGAAGAAGCAATTCATCAACAAATGATCAGGTCTACGAGTAGCCGTAAATCCTAACAAGTTCTTGAACTAAGTCAATCAATATGAACGATCTAGGGCAAGGAATCACAATCGTCAGAAGTGAACCTACTACTAAATGAAGAATTCATCACAGCAACCAAACATGAACAACGGACAGACAACAAATAATGAACAATGGAAAAAAAGCAACGGCATCTAGACCTAATCAATAACGAAGAGAGAAAGAAAAAAAAAGGAAACTAACCCTAGACAACAATAGAACTAACAATAATTAATGCGGTCGCATAATAACGATGTTAATGTAAACAAGGGACAAATAGGAAATTAGTAACTAAATAGATAACAAAACAAGCTAATTAAGCAGAAATTCACAAAACCAGTCATTAACATGATTTTTTTGTTTTGGTATTGCATAGAAGTAGTAAAGAAGGAAGAATACCTATTAAAGGGCTTGGCCGGAAAACTTGAAGGTCGCCGGACTTGGACGGATTCCGGCGGGGTCTAAGAATGACTCAAACCCACATAAATCAATAGCCCTCGACGAGAGCTATCGATCCATGTAGGTGAGAGCCATTAAATATCTTTAATTCGGCCGGACATGGATATTTATATTTATATTTTCAGATTTCCTAGATCTAAAAATACTCGAGATTGGGTATTTATTTGGGGAAACCAATGGTGGGGTGTGGTTGAGGATAAAGAGAGGGTTATTTGGTACAAATTTGGGGCGGATTGGTGGTGCTCCGCCGCCGGTGGCGATTTCCGGCCGGCGGAGCAAGGCGGATTACCGGTGGAGCCGTGGTGGGAGACGGCGGGGACGACCGGCCCTTAGAGAGAGGATAGAGAGAGACGGTCAGGGGGGGGGGTGTAATACTTTGGGGTGAATGAGGGTAGGTGGGGGTTGTTTGGACAGTTAAATAGTTAGGGGAGGATTAGTTCCCAACCGTTGGATCATTGAGGATCAACGAGTGCGATTTTGATGGGCAAAACAACGCCGTTTCAGGAGGGACACGCCTGGGTCGGGTGAGGGGTTGCGCTGGTCAATTTTGGGGAGGGAAATTTGGGCCCAGGGATTGGTTTTGGCCCAATTTCGGGTCCAAACATATTTAACTCTTTCTTTTTTTCTTTTTTCCTTTTCCTTAACTTATAAAATTAGACTAAACCTAGATTAAACTCCCAACTAGAACCTAGTATGTAGAATTAAAATAGTTATCTATTTCTAATATTGAACTAATTAAATGACCTAGAATTAATGAAAGAAAAAATTACTAATTGCAATTAGAACCAACATAAATATGAAAATGACCCATATTTTGTAATTTTCTCATTTTAAGTGAACAACTGATTTATTAATCCTAAAAATATGAAAACACGACTCAATGCAATGCAAGGTAATTTGACATTTTTATGATTCTAACGAAAGTAAACATGCATAAATTGCAAACAATTAACACGAAATTCTACAACATTGCAAATAATTGAAAACAAATTTATTTTCTTTAATTTGTAGGAGTAATTCATATAGGGCAAAGATCACGTGCTCACATATATAATTTTACCATTCTAGTTTACTTTTAGTATTTTGCAACTTTGGTCTGTATATAAAGTTACCTTCTGATGTATATATTCATTCCCCCCTATGTATATTCGACTAAATCCCCTCTTGTATATATTTATCTTACTTTCCACATTTTTCCTTTCATAGCTTCTTATTTTACTTTCGTAGCTTCTTGTTTTGAATTTCTGTGTGGAATAAGCCTTTGGTTTTCTTAATGTCGCGGTTCTTTCCAAAGGTGGAAGTTGTGTGAACTGGGTGGCTCTTCCCGATGATGGATGGCATGACAACCTTCTTAAGAGTTCGAGTATGTTTTCTTTTTTTGCTTTTTGTGTAAATAGTAGCTAGTAAGTAACGGTGCCTTAGGCAAAGCTTCACTTGGGCCTAACACATTTGCCTTTGATCTTATGGTCAAAAGTAAATTGTTGTGTATAGTTATGATGGTGAAAGTTGTGACCTTGAGACTCTTTTGTTGGCCGATAATCATCAAATGGTTCTTCGGGACCATTGTGTTGCTCAAATATTAGTTAAGGTCATTGTGGGCCCCCGACTCTGTTTCTTTACCAATCCCATAGCTTGTGTGGTGAGAATTTGAATTGCAAGTCCATGTCCCGTTCCATTAGTCTAGGACTTGACTTGAATGTTTGTCTAGGCGAAATCCTAAGTGTAGTTTGACTTGAGATGTGATTATAGGCTTTTCTTGATCCGAATGATGTCTTGACAACTTCCATGACCTACCAATGATAATATCCCTAGTCAACCCTTTTTAGCCTTAGACTTTTTTCTTTTAAAAGCCACGATACAAGCCTTAACCCGTTCTAACCTCTCTTGGCACCCTATCTTTCTTTAGCACAAGGCAAAAGCATAAGTTTGGGGGGAGAGACGGTGAATTCAACAAAGTGAAAAAAGGTACAAAATGAAGAAAAGGAAAGGCAATGAAAAAGAAAGAAAATCAAAAATTCAAAAAGAATGAACAATTTAGAAGAAATAAAGGGAATAAATAAAAGAAAAGAGATGAAAGGTGTGGAACGTTTAGAAAGGAGAAAAAGGTTTTAAACGAACAAGAAAGAGTGACAGTATGTCTCTCTAACCCCTCAAAAAGAACTTAATGACTCAAAGAGTCAAGTGAATGTATGCCAAAATGAAGCAAACGAAGTGCTTAAGGGAAGATGGAACCTACTTAGACCAAATATTTCCTACCTTGAACCAAAAGCCTTCACTATCTTTCCACAAAATCCCTATATGATCTTGAGTTGAATGGAGCTTACATTAGTTGTGACTCACATAAGGAGAAAACTTATGGTACTTAGAGCCGGACTTGAGATCTTTCTTTGAGGAGTATGAGTTTGGGTTCCACATGACCAAAGTAGTAGAAAGATTTTCTTTGATGGGTTGATTCAACTCTTGATGCTCTTGTGTCACTCTAAATCCATGATGTTTAGAAGGTCGGATGTTGTTAATGATTCATTTGAATTGAGGGCAATTGTTAGTCCCAATTGATGCTAGAAGAGGTCACCTTAGGGCAGCTGAATTTTCTTGGATTTAATCTTAAGAGGTGGGTCTTATTTTGTTTGCTTGAGGACAAGCGAAAGCTTAAGTTTGGGAGAGTTGATAACTAGGGATTATACTTCATTTTACACTCCTTCTTACTTGAGTTTTGATTAAAAATGTATACAAAATAGTCCCAAAGGCTTACATGTTGTATTTGTTTGCAGGGTTTGGTCAAAAAGGTGAAAGTTAGTCAAAACCAGCTCAAAAGGAGTGAAACATGCACAAGTACCAAGAACAAGTCCAAGCACAGTGCAATAGATCTACTGCGTCCGCACTCCATTTCGTGCGGTCCGCAGTGAGGAGATTCATAGAGGTGAAATTTTGGAAGCTAAAGCATTGCGGCCGCAAAGCATATTGTGCGGAACGCAATGGCATCAACGCGGCCGCAAACCATTTTGTGCGGACCGCACTAATGAGATTCAGAGAGCTGGGATTTTTGGAGATGAAGGTCAACACGGTCCACAATCCATTTTGTGCGGCCGCAGTAGAAGCCACCACAGCCGTGGTGCATTTTATGCGGCCCGCGGTGGCCAAGTTCAGAGAGCAGATTCTTGAAGCCAAAAAGCCTCACCGCGGCCGCACTCCATTTCTTGCGGTCCGCGGTAACCCCGCAGGGGTATTTTTGTCCAGAAAATTTGGCCCAGTATAAATACTTTCTTTTCCCATTTTTAGGAAACTTTTTGTACTCCAACTTTAACAGGAGCTCGTGAACGACTTTGTTAAGCCATTTTGAGTAATTTTACAAGTGTTTTATCATTGAATCTTCAAGTATGAGTCTGTAATTAAATTATATGGGTTATTCTTCATCTATTTCTTTATTTTCTTCTATTATCATGAGTAGCTAGACCCATTAGCTAGGGTTTTGGCACAACCCTAGAGTGGGTATTTGATGGGTCTCTTGATTTAAGGCTTAGATGTTTATGGGTAATTGATATTTGGGCTGATTTGTGTTTTCCGTGTTAAATTAGTGGTTGCAAACACCGATTGGTGCCTATTTGACTTGGGTTCTTCTTGAGAAAGAAGATTTGAGTCTAGGAAAATCAGTCCAACAAGGAATTGGGATGTAATCAAGAGATTGATAGTCCCAATTAAAGGGTTAAACCTAGAGATAGTGATACCCGACTTGAGCCTATATTGCTTGCACAATTTTGACACCCAATTGGTCTTGAGAAAGTCAATTAGGGCAAAGTCACTCAAGCTACCAGGAGGTATAGAGTGAGTAATTCCGTGCATTGGCTATATCACAATTCCCAACATAACATCTTTGCCTCAAGCTTTAGATCTCGTCAAGTATTCACCTAGGAGAAAGTCACAGCCCTAGTCCTTTTATCTATTGAGAAAACAACCAAAAAGATATTAATTAATTAGTTCGTAAATTTAGAATAGACTAAACCGTAGTTTAATCACCAATCCACTTATGAGAAGTGCAATTAGAAATACGACCCGCCACTAGATCAATTAGGAACTCAACTCCCACAGTCATAACTCTCTATGGATTCGATCCCGACCCTTCGGGTAAAAGCTGCATTGAGCCCTGCCTTACTACTATTTAGTAGTGTAGGTGGGTGCCGATTAATGACCCAAGAGGTCATTTTATGAAATTAGACCAGATTCTAGGATTATTAGCCATTAAAAAGACTAATTTTCAATACCCCGATTTGCGTGCGCAGTCCGGACGTGAAATCAGAAAGCTTTTATGTGAAAATATGAGAAATAGTAATTTCTAGAGTTAAAATTTGATTATGGTTGACTTTGGTCAACATTTTGAGTAAACGCACCCGAATCTGTGTTCCGACGATCCCGGTAGGTCTGTAGTAAAATATGGGACTTGGGCGTATGCCCGGAAATAAATTCCGAGGTCCCAAGCCTTAGAAATCAATTTTTGAACGAAATTATTTTGTTGAATTAGTAATGAAATAGAAAAAAGAATAAATGTTTGAACCTACTCGTATCGGGTCCGTATTTTGGTTCTGGAGCCCGGTACAAATTTGTTATATTATTTAAATTCTAACTATGAAATTTGGTGAAAATCGGAGTTTATTTGATGTGATTTGGACGTCCGGTTGAGAAATAATGAACTTTAAGTGTTCTTGAGAAAAATGATGAGTTTGAGGTTTAATTCATAGTTTTACATGTTATTTTCATGATTTGATCGCACGATCAAGTCCGTATGATATTTTTAGACTTGCGTGCATATTTGGTTTAGAACCCCGAGGGCTCGGGTGAGTTTCGGATAGGCCACGGGATGTTTTACACATGCAATTCTCTGTTGTTTTGTTGTTATCTGGTGCCCAGTCGAAGTGTCCAGTGTGATCGCGTAGTGTAAAAATGTTGGGGCCCTTTTTTTGTACTATGCAAACGCGGGGCCCTTCACGCGAATGCGGTGGGCTGGGGGGAGACCCTACGCGAACGCAGTTGGGCCCTCACGAACGCNAGGTTTCTTTTTTACACATCTAGGTGTGTAAAAAAGACAGGGGGGGGGGGGGGACCTAATTACTCTATGTGAACGCCCCTACTGGGTCGCGATCGCGATGTCCCTATTCCTAAAGCTATGCGAACGCGGTCAGGCCCACGCGAACGCGTAGAAGACCCGCCCAGGTATATAAATTCAATTTTAAACACAGACAGAACCCTTTTTCTTCATAATTTTCGAACTACCCAGCACTAAGGACGATTATCTTCACCAAGGTTCATCCCCAAAGTGTTGGTAATCAATTCTAAACTTTACTCTTTCAATTACCCAATATTTTTCATCACATTTAAATAAAAAATCAAGAGTTTTCATGGTAAAAATAGAGGGTTTGGGTAGAATTAAGGAATTTTTGTAAAAATCGAATCTTTACCTCGAATTGAGGTCGGAGTTAGAAACTAATTGTATATTCAGGCTCGGGGGTGAATGGGTAAACGTAATTTGGTCCGAACCCCGAGTTTGGACCAAGCGGGCCCAGGGTCGGATTTTAACTTTTTTTGAGAAAACTCAGGAAAAATTACAATTTTCAGTAAAGTTAGTTTCTTTAGCATTAATTAATGATATCAAGTTAATTATGATTAGATTTGAGTGTGTTGGAAGTGAATTCAAAAGGAAAAGCTATAATTGAGCAGTGAGTGGCCTGCGAATTTGAGGTAAGTGCTTGGTTTAACCGTGACTTGAGGGGATAGGAATCCCCAACTTAAGTGCTATGTGAATTTGCATGTGTGTGGTGTATAGGTGAGATGACGAGTATCTATGCACCACCAAATTGTCTGCTTACATGATCCCTTCCCCGTTTCCAATTTAATTGATTCATGTCTTAATTGTTTTATGTTCATTGTTATTTCTATGACTAGGCTTGTTAATTTGTTGTTAAGTCTTTTTGCAATTATTTTTGGAAAAGTATTAGTTGATTCCTTGGTTTCCTTGTGGTACATAAAGGTTGAGTTGTTTGACATTGCTTTACGAGATATATATATATATATATATATATATATATATATATATATAT
>ML299793.1:0-12548 GCA_005239495.1 Nicotiana undulata | reverse complement strand
TTATTGGTAAACGACCTCGGAATGCAAATTTTATGGCTCGGATAGCTTCGTTAGGTGATTTGGGACTTGGGAGTGTGTCCGGAATAATTTTGTAATGCCCGGTGTAGAATTAGGCTTGAATTGGCGAAAGTTAGTTTTTGGCGATTTCCGGTTGGCAGTGGAAAATAGGCTATCGGGGTTGAAATGGACTTCCGATAGTTGGAGCGGGTTTGAAATGTCATTTTGGATATGTCTGCAAAATTTCAGGTCAATCGGAGTTGTTTTGGATAGTTTCGGCATTGTTGGTGGATTTTAGAAATATCAAAGTTCTTAGGCTTGAATCCGATGTAAAATTGGTGCTTTGATGTTAATTTTAGTGTTTTGAGAGTCCAACCAAGTTTGAATGATCATATGTGATGTGTTGGTATATTTGGTTGGAGTCTCGAGGGCTCGGGATTGATTTCGGGTGATTAACGGGCATTTTTGGACTTAGAGCAATTGCAGGTTTTCTGGTGTCAGTGCAGCAGATTTTTACTCTCGGCGATCGCATAAGTGTGATCGCTATCGCAGAGGTCGAGCATGTCAGGCATTGCGATCGCGTGAGGGGATCGCGATCGCGTAGGGATAAGGCAGGCGCGTGAGGAGCGAGGTCGAATGGTCTTCGCGATCGCGTGAGGAAGGATGCGATCGCATGTGATTGAGGTTTGGTGAATCTCGATCGCGTGGCTTATGCCGTGATTGCAGTGAAGAAATCACTGGGCATATTTAAATAAACCCTTCCGCGACCTAAAACCTTTTTACACCATTTTTGTACGGCCAAAGAGCTTTTGGGGACGATTTTGAAGAGGGAAATCCTTGTTCTTCATAATGGTAAGTATTTTGATCATTAAAACTCGATTATGGATGATTATAGAACATAAAACCAGTGTAAATTCATGGAAAATCAGTAGAAAAAATTGGGTTTTAGAGCTTGAGATTATGAGACCTTAAAGGGTCGATTTGAGGGGTCAAACGTACTCTGATTTTGGTGTTCTTTATATGTACGGACTCGTGAGACGACGAAGAACACTTTTGTATAAAAATTTCTGAGTTTTGGGATGCGGGCCCGGGGGTTGGGTTTTGACCGGTTTCGGATTTTTGGGTTAAATTTGATATCTTTCGATTGGAAATTGTTCCTTAAGCACATATTGATGATAAAAGTCTGAACTTGGTAGATTTGGAGCCTTCGAAGGTTGATTCAAGAGACAAGGATGTTGTGGAATAGTTCCGGGCTAGTTTTGAGGTAAGTAATGTCTTTAAATCCTGTCCTGAGGGTATGAAACCCCGGACTATGCACCCTTGCACGGGTTTTGAAATGCAAAGGTTGAAACTTTGGAGATATATTCCTTACTTAGGCGACTATTGAGTTGCGAAACGGCTTTTAAAGCTTATTTCCAATAGTACTATATATACTTGATATGATTTGGGTTGTAAGTCATGTTTGGGGCCTAGTGCCGATCTGTTTACCCCTTGGGGGATGTTTTTACTATTTTCCTCACTGATATGTTATGATTTTTCACTCAGTCTTTTCTGTGAAATTGTTTTGACACTTAGAGTATTTTGATACTACTTCTTGAAAATGAAACACTGTTTTTTGGTCGAAAAC
This sequence comes from Nicotiana undulata, assembly GCA_005239495.1. NCBI lineage: Eukaryota > Viridiplantae > Streptophyta > Magnoliopsida > Solanales > Solanaceae > Nicotiana > Nicotiana undulata. The sequence continues at coordinate 10,924 of ML299793.1, read as the reverse complement.
CCCGTATATTTATGGCCTGAAGGGTAAATTGAGAGTGTCTGGCTAAGTGAGGTTGTTGGCCTATATTGTGAGGATGATATGATATGAGTGAGGCTGTGGGCCTATAATGTGAGTGATTTATGCCATGATGTGGCTTATTATAGCGTTTGGGCTGTAGGAGCCCCTCCGGAGTCTGTACACACCCCGAGGGAGCGCCGGTACCGATTGAGTGATGATGATTGCCCACGGGGCTGATACTGAGTGATGATTGATACTGAGTGATTGAGAGAATGCCTGAGGGGAAATTGTTACAAGAAATGATTTGGCATGAGAGGCAGATTTATGATGATTTTACTAAGTTTCGAACTATGATTTACTTCGTTTTCAAACTGGCTTTTACCGAGAATTTTATTGAGATATACTGATATTACACTTGTTTTCAAAGGATTTCTGGAAACTGATTTTTGAACTCATATATTTGATGAATACTATCTAGGGACTTGGTGTTTTACTGGTTTTGTGAATTGGTGTATCTGTACTGTGTGTTTTGTAATTCTCAGACTGTGATTTATTTTCATTACTACTGAGTTGGCGTACTCATAAAGACTCCCTGTGCCTCTATGCACAGATTCAGGTATCGGTTTGTAGCAGTAGTTGCCTTGTTCGTTAGCAGCAGTTCACGGGATTTCGAGGTAGCTGTCCAGCGTCCACAGCTTCTCCATTTCCCTTCCTTATTTAGTTTTAGCATTTGATTCATAGACATATGTTATAGTTTTAGCAGAATTTAGATTTATTTATTCTTAGATGCTCATGACTATTGACTCCAGTTCTTGGGAGATTTGTTTAGGCTCATATGGGAATGCTAAGACTTAATTATATTATTCTATGCTTGGTTGCATGCTTATTAATAAATTGTGAACTCGTATAATTGAACAAATGCGTAGCAAAATGATGGTTGGCTAGCCTAGTTCCACGATAGGCGCCATCACATCCTGTTAGGATTTGGGGTCGTGACAAGTTGGTATCAGAGCTCTAGGTTACATAGGACTCAACAGTCATGAGCAGGTTTAGTAGAGTCTTGCGGATCGGTACGGAGACGTTTGTACTTATCTTCGAGAGGCTGCAGAACTTTTAGGAAACATCTTTATTTCCTTGAACTCTTTCGTGCCCATTTATTGATTCTTGAAACCTAAACTTATGTTGTTTCATTCTCTCACAGATGGTGAGGACACGCAATACCGATCAGGGTGACCAGACACCAGCCAGACCCACAAGGGGTCGAGGCCATGGTAGAGGTAGGGGACCAGCCCAAGCAGCAGCCGGGGTAGTACCACAGGATCCCCTATCGTTCAGGATCAGGTTCCCGCTGATGGCGCTCCGCGGAACAGGCTCAGGCACCGGCAATGCCTATTGTTATTCCGGGTATTCAGGAGACCCTGGCTCAGATATTGACGGTGTGTTCGAGTTTAGCTCAGGCAGTTGCTATGTCCACTACTGCCACTGCAGCTCAGTCCAGGGGAGGCAATCAGACTCCAGCTGCCCGGACACCTGAGCAGGCATTACAGGGTATTCAGACACCGAGGGTAGACCTAGCTCAACCGGTTGTCCCAGTCCAGAATTTTACGGTTCCAGCTATGCCCGAGGATGAGCAGCGTAGACTGGAGAGGTACAACAGACTTAAGCCTCCGACTTTCAGCGGTACAGAGGTCGAGGATGCCCAAGGTTTTCTGGATAAATGCCAGAGGATACTACGTACTACGTGTATTTTGGAGACTAGTGGGGTCTCGTTTGTTACATTTCAGTTTGCGGGTGCTGCTTTAACTTGGTGGGAGTCATTCGAGAGGCGTAGGCCGGTTGGTTCAGCATCTCTCACCTGGTAGCAGTTTTCCCCGATCTTTCTGGAGAAGTATGTTCCTCAGTCCCACAGAGAGGAGCAGCACAGGCAGTTTGAGCAGTTATGTCAGGGAGAGTTGTCAGTTACCCAGTACGAGATGAGGTTTTCTGAGTTGGCCAGACATACTTCTGAGATTGTCCCTACTGATAGGGAGAGGATTAGGAGGTTTGTATATGGTCTTACTTATCAGCTTCGGATCTTGATGACCAGAGAGAGAGTGTTTGGAGATATATTTGAGCAGGTTGTCGACATTGCTCGGGATATTGAGTCGGTTCGTAGGCAGGATCGTGAGGAGAGAGAGGTCAAGAGGCCTCGGGGAGCAGGTAACTTCAGTGGTGCCCTTTCTAGAGGGCAGTTTCAGCACAATAGAGGTCGTTCATTAGACCTCCACAGCCAGTTCGCCCAGCTTATAGTGGTGTATCTTCGGGGCAGGGTCCTCGCAATTCTCATCAGGGACGTTCATCTTTTAGTGCCCTTCCAGCTTAGAGCTCCGCCCGAGCATCATCTTATCAGGGTTCTTCTATGCATGGTTCGTCTGGTGGTTATCATGGTGGCATGGGTTTTCGTCAGTTTTCATCTCCAGCTCCAGGTAGTTGTTATGAGTGTGGAGAGTTTGGACATGAGTGGAGACAGTGTCCCCGTCGTCCTAGTAGTTCAGCTCAGCAGAGGGTTCAGCCCTCGGCTTCAGCCCCAGTCACTTCACCACCTACCCAGGCCGCTAGGGGTGGTGGTCAGGCCGCTAGGGGTGGTGGTCAGGCAGCTAGAGGCCGCCCTAGAGGGGGAGGTCGAGAAGGTGGAGGCCAACCACGTATTTATGCACTTCCGGCAAGGCCTGATGCTATGGCTTCAGATGCGGTGATTACAGGTACTATTTCAGTTTGTCACCCCGATGCTTTGGCTTTATCTGACCCTGGTTCCACGTACTCTTATGTCTCATCCTATTTTTCTCATTTTCTGAATATGCCCCGTGAGTCTCTAGTTACTCATGTTCATGTTTCGACTCTGGTGGGTGATACTATTGTTGTGGATCGTGTGTACCGGTGGTGTCTTATATCTATTGGGGATTTGGAGACCCGAGTGGACTTGATGTTACTCAGTATGGTCGATTTTGATGTAATTCTGGGCATGGATTGGTTATCACCATGTCATGCGATTCTTGATTGTCACGCTAAGACTGTTACCTTAGCTATGCCCGGAGTTCCGAGAATTGAGTGGAGGGGGTCTATAGAGCATGTGCCTAGCAGAGTGATTTCTTATTTAAAGGCCCAGCGTATGGTTGAGAAAGGGTGTGAATCTTATCTTGCGTTTGTGAGGGACGTTAGTATTGAGACTACATCTGTTGATTTTGTTCCTGTAGTCGATTTTTCGGATGTATTTCCTGCAGACCTGCCAGGCATGCACCTGACAAGGATATTGATTTTGGTATTGACCTGGTGCCAGATACTCATCCTATCTCTATTCCACCTTACCGTATGGCACCGGCAGAGTTGAAAGAATTAAAGGAGCAGCTTCAGGAACTCTTAGATAAGGGGTTCATTCGGCCTAGTGTGTCGCCTTGGGGTGCGCCGGTGTTGTTTGTTAGAAAGAAGGATGGTTCCATGCGTTTGTGTATTGATTATAGACAGCTGAATAAGGTTACAGTGAAGAACCGTTATACTTTGCCTCGTATTGATGACTATTTTGATTAGCTTTAGGGAGCTAAGGTGTTCTCCAAGATTGACTTGAGGTCGGGGTATCATCAGTTGAAAATTCGGGATTCTGATATTCCGAAGACGGCTTTCAGGACCAGATACGGTCATTATGAATTTTTGGTTATGTCATTTGGGCTGACCAATGCCCCAACCGCGTTCATGCGATTGGTGAACAGTGTGTTTCAGCCTTACCTTGATTCGTTCGTCATTGTGTTTATTGATGACATCCTGGTTTATTCCCGTAGCCAGGAAGAGCATGCTCAGCACTTGAGGATTGTGTTACAGAGATTGATTGAGGAGAAGCTTTATGCAAAATTCTCCAAGTGTGAGTTTTGGCTTGGTTCGGTAGCTTTCTTGGGGCACGTGGTGTCTAGTGAGGGCATTCAGGTTGATCCGAAGAAGATTGAGGCGGTGTAGAGTTGGCCTAGACCGTCTTCAGCTACAGAAATTTAGAGTTTCCTCGGTTTGGCGGGTTACTATCGTCGCTTTGTGGAAGGATTTTCTTCTATTGCTTCACCTCTGACCAAATTGACACAGAAGGGTGTTTTATTAAGATGGTCCAATGAATGTGAGGAGAGCTTTCAAAATCTCAAGTCAGCATTGACTACAGCTCTGGTGTTGGTTCTGCCTACTGGTTCGGGTTCTTATACGGTCTATTATGATGCTTCTAGAGTTTTCTTGGGAGCGGTGTTGATGCAGGACGGTAGGGTGATTGCCTACGCCTCGAGACAGTTGAAGGTGCACGAGAAGAACTACCCAGTGCATGATCTTGAGTTAGCTGCCATTGTTCATGCCTTAAAAATTTGGTGGCATTATTTGTATGGAGTGCAGTGTGAGATTTTCACCGATCATCGTAGTTTGCAGTATCTGCTGAGGCAGAAGGACTTGAATTTGCGGCAGAGGAGATGCTTGGAGCTTCTCAAGGATTATGATTTGACTATTTTATATCATCCGGGAAGGCCAATGTGGTGGTCGATGCCTTGAGTCGCAGAGCCGAGAGTTTGGGAAGTCTAGCTTATCTTTCAGTAGCATAGCGACCTTTTAGCCCTTGATGTTCAGGCTTTAGCGGGTCAATTAGTGAGATTGGATTTGTCAGACCCTCCACGGGTGGTAGCTAGCATGGCTTCCCGGTCTTCTTTATTTGATCAGATTAGGGCACGACAGTATGATGACCGACACTTGTTAGTTCTTCAGGATAGAGTTCATCGGGGTGATGCCAGAGATGTGACTATTGGTGATGATGGAGTTATGAGGATGCAGGGCCGTATTTGCGTGCCCAATGTAGAGGGTATTCGAGAGTTGATATTAGCAGAGGCTCACAACTCGCGGTATTTTATTCATCCGGGTGCCGTGAATATGTATCAGGATCTGAGACAGCAGTATTGGTGGAGGCAGATGAAGAGAGATATTGTTGAGTATGTAGCATGGTGTCTCAACTTCCAGCAGGTCAAGTATGAGCACCAGAGACCAGGTGGTTTTCTTCAGAGGTTAGATATTCCAGAGTGGAAATGGGAGAGGATTACTATGGATTTTGTAGTTGGGCTTCCATGGACTTCGAAGGGTTTTGATGTCATTTGGGTCATTGTGGATAGATTGACCAAGTTCGCGCATTTCATTCCTATCAGTACTACTTATACTTCAGAGTGGTTAGCTGGTATTTACATTAAGGAGATTGTCCGGTTGCATGGAGTTCCGGTTTCTATTATTTCTGACAGAGGTACTCAGTTCACATCTTAGTTTTGGAGAACCGTACAGAAAGGTATGGGTACTAATGTAGAGTTGAGCACCGCATTTCATCCTCAGACCGACGGGCAGTCGGAACGGATGATTCAGATATTGGAGGATATGTTACGGGCTTGTGTGATTAATTTTGGTGGTTCATGGGATCAGTTTCTGCCATTAGCAGAGTTTGTACATAATAACAGCTATCAGTCTAGTATTCAGATGGCCCCGTATGAGGCTTTATATGGTAGGAGGTGTATATCTCCGGTTGGTTGGTTTGAGCCTGGTGAGGCTAAGTTATTGGACACAGATTTGATTCAGGATGCGTTGGAGAAGGTGAAGTTGATTCAGGAGCGACTTCGCACGGCGCAGTCTAAGCAGAAAAGTTATGCGGACCGGAAGGTCCGGGATGTGTCATTTATGGAAGGTTATAAGGTACTACTAAAGGTACCACCCATGAAAGGTGTTATGAGGTTCGAAAAGAGAGGAAAGTTGAGTCCTCGATTTATTGGTCCTTTTGAGGTGCTTCGGAAGGTTGGAGAGGTGGCTTATAGGCTTGCCTTGCCACCCAGTCTATCGAGTGTTCATCCGGTGTTTCATGTGTCGATGCTCAGAAAATATGTTGGTGACCCGTCTCATGTGTTAGACTTCAGCACAGTTCAGCTCGAGGGGGATATGTCATATGAGGTGGAGCCGGTAGAAATTTTGGCTCGTGAGGTCAGAAAGCTGAGATCTAAGAAGATAGTATCAGTGAAGGTGCAGTGGAGAGGTCAGCCAGTGGAGGAGGCTACTTGGGATACCGAGAGGGAGATGCAGAGCAAATATCCGCACTTGTTTGAGACTCCAGGTATGTTTCTAGACTCGTTCGAGGACGAACGTTTGTTTAAGAGAGGAAGAATGTAACGACCCGGTTTGTCGTTACGTAGAACCTGCATTATAATTATTTCTATTGCCTTGTCATAGCTTGGTTTAATTGTTATTGATGTGTTAGAGTTGGTAGGCTTGAAATAAGAATGGTTGTAGTGAGAGTTTAGTCATTCAGTCTTTAAAACTAGCCTTGAAGTGAGAAAAGTCAATTGGCAGTTGACTTATTGGTAAACGACCTCGGAATGCAAATTTTATGGCTCGGATAGCTTCGTTAGGTGATTTGGGACTTGGGAGTGTGTCCGGAATAATTTTGTAATGCCCGGTGTAGAATTAGGCTTGAATTGGCGAAAGTTAGTTTTTGGCGATTTCCGGTCGGCGATGGAAAATAGGCTATCGAGGTCGGAATGGAATTCCGACAGTTGGAACAGGTTTGAAATGTCATTTTGGATGTGTCTACAAAATTTCAGGTCAATCAGAGTTGTTTTGGATAGTTTCGGCATCGTTGGTGGATTTTAGAAACATCAAAGTTCTTAGGCTTGAATCCGATGTAAAATTGGTGTTTTGATGTTAATTTTAGTGTTTTGAGAGTGAAACTGAGTTTGAATAATCATATGTGATGTGTTGGTATATTTGGTTGGGGTCCCGAGGGGCTCGGGATTGATTTCGGGTGATTAACGGGCATTTTTGGACTTAGAGCAATTGCTGATTTTCTGGTCTCAGTGCAACAGATTTTTACTCTCTGCGATCGCATAAGTGTGATCGCGATCGCAGAGGTCGAGCAGGTCAGGCATTGCGATCGCGTGAGGGGATCGCGATCGCGTAGGTAGGGGTGGGCATTCGGTACTTCGGTTCGGTATTTAAGTATTTTGGTTCGGTAATTCGGTATTCGGTTTCTCAATTGTGTATTCGGTATTCGGTTTCTCGAAATAAGAAATACCAAATATTACTTTTGTTCGTTGTTCGGTACGGTTCGGTATTTCTTATTTCGGTTCAGTATGGTTTTGGTTTAATATTCGGTGATAAAGAACAACGAACAAAAGTAAAAATGGAGTGCTAGATCAGTAACATCTCGTGCATTGCTTTCTCAGCTAAAGGATCAGTAAGACAGTAACTATTTCTTAGCAAAATAATATGGAAAAGTAGTAACTATTTATCTTGCACTTGCACATAGGACTCTTTATCTTGCAGCTACCCAAAGTACTCTAGCAGCAAAGCAGCACACTCATAAATAAAGAACAGCAAAAATGATATGTAGTTGCACTTGCACATAGGACTTCAATAGTTCAATTACTTCAGGGACCAACATCAGAATTTCCACGCCTAACATGAACAACAAAAACCAACATCAGAATTTCCACGCCTAACATGAACAACAAAAATACCAACTGTTCAGTTACAAATTACAGTCCAACTGTTCTGTTACAAATACCAGTTACAGTCCAAATTACAGTCCACTTAACAGTATGCTAAATTGCTAATTTGGAGCACTAAAATGGAGCAGAACATAACAAAAACACTGCAATTCTTTTCTCTGAAAATGGCTTCAAATCTTTTCTCTGAAAATGGCCAACCGAGCACGGGGCATGATTGCACTTGAACCTAAACAATATATAAATCATAAGTTAGAATATTATTTTTTGATGATATAAAACAAAACCACAAAAGTATATCACCAAACAAATAGTGTATTAAACTTACCACTCAAATTGCAAGTTACAACTATACATCAAATAATGCTAGTAGTGTTTCCATTATTGTCCATAGCTAAAGATAATTCGATCAAATATGTCAATGACAATGACAAATAAACAATTATGATAAATTATTTTGAACTCAAATACACACAAAATATTAAAGCCTACCAAGCTCGAGTTCCTCAAGATACTTCAAATCTTCTTCAACACTAATGGGATTCTTCTCTTCTCTAAGCCAATCTTGAACACAAATAAGAGCTTGCACACATTTAGGAGTCAATGAACTCCTAAATGGATCAAGAATACGGCCACCGGTGCTAAATGCACATTCCGACGCCACACTAGAAATTGGAATGGCCAACACATCACGAGCCAACTCCGAAAGAATAGGAAATCTAGGAGCATGTGTTTTCCACCAACTTAAGATATCAAATTCTTCACTAAAAGGCTCTTGTTCTTCACTAATGTATTTATCCAACTCGGATTTAGCACCCCCACTTCCATTGTCTTCCTTTTGTTTCTTCAAGTGAAGCTTCGTCCTTATTAATGATGCAGTTATAACACTCCCACAAGATGTATTAGATGTGTTATTAGTAGAACTAGATGGAGATTGAGGACAAGATCCAATTGAATACATTTTTAGATACTCTTCAAACAAAGAATTCATATAAGCATACACCTCAGCATTTATCTTCTTCCCATTTTCCTCCCCAAAAAGTTCTTCAAGTGCTCCCTCAACATATTCAAATTTATTACGTGGATCCAAGACGGAAGCAATAAAAATCATTTTATTTATTTTTCCAGGCTCACCCCAATACTTCTTGAACTTTTCTTGCATCCGCTCAGCCATTTTTCTCAAATTCTCATCCTCACTAAGTAAACACATTTTCAAATGACAATAAAGTTCAGATACATCCTCAAAATGAGCATTACAAGTAACATAACGTGAATCTGAAACTTTCTTGGTGAGCTCGTGAAATCTTGCAAGAAACTGTATCACATTCCTCATATTCACCCAATCATCAGATTCAAGAGGACCTGCACTACTACCATCTTCACTAGAACATTGAAAAGCAGAAAATCCATCATCAAAAAGATGAAACTTGTCAAAGGCCTTTTCAAAGTTTTGTGCTGTATCCAACATCAAATAGGTGGAATTCCACCTAGTGGGAACATCTAAACACAATGTTTTGGTACATTCTACCTTTACATGTGCACAACACTGTTTAAACTTTAAGGTCCTTGCAGGCGAAGATCTCACATACCTCACAATATCTCTAACACGTGAGGCAGAAGCATCAATTTCTTTCAAGCCATCTTGCACAATTAGATTTAATATATGAGCCATGCACCTCACATGAAGATGTTTACCACCCATCATATTAGTTTTCCACATATCTAACTTTTTAGACAATTCTTTGACTGCGACATCATTTGAAGAAGCATTGTCCACAGTAATAGTGAATACCTTGTCTAATTTCCATTCAAGCAAACAATTTGAAATAGCTTTAGCCATTTCTTCACCCTTATGACTAGTGATAGGGCAAAAATTTAGTATTCGTTTATGCAACTTCCAATCCCTATCAATGAAGTGAGTTGTCAAACACATATAATTTATTCTTTGTAATGAAGTCCATGTGTCTGTTGTGAGGCAAATTTTTGGTTGTGCTTCTCTAAAAGACTTTCTTAGATTTTGCTTCAATTCACCGTAAACTTCATAACAATCCCTTGTTATTGTTCTACGGGAAGGAGGACGAAATTGTGGTTGAGTTTTTCTCATAAGCTTAATAAAGCCTTCATTTTCTACAAAGCTAAATGGTAGTTCATCAATAACTATCATCTCGATTAAGGCCCTCCTAACCACATCTTGATCAAATTTCCAAAGTGATCCTTCATCACTTTGGCAAGATTGAAAATTTATCTTTGTTTGACTTTTATCTTTATCAATGTTAGGTGGGTATTCTTTGCATCTAGTCAAATGAGAGTTCAATCCGCTTGTTCCATTCTTAGATGAGTAAAAAGCTAAAGCTTGCTTACAATATCTACACTTTGCTTTACCAACCCCATTTACCTCAACTTTATCAAAATGATTCCAAGCCTTGGATCTAGGTTGCATGGCTTTTCTTTTCTTAGAATCTTGAGTGTCAATGGTGTTGGTGTTGCTATCTTGAGTAATAGGTAAGCTTTCACTTGAACCGGCATGACTGTTTAAACTTTCATCTGCCATCTATACAAATAGAGATAGTATAGGATTGTGTGATCCTAAAATCTTGAGTAAAATCCTAAATATATATTACATGTCACTTTGTCTTCCATTGCATACACTAACAACATTTTAACTTGGCTCCCCTTCACATTTCACAACTTAAACAACAATAGGAATAGACTAGTATAACTTAATATAGAGCAATTTAGTATAACTTAACAGACTAGTATAACTTAACAAATACCAATCTAGTATAACTTAACAGAGTGCAGAAAACTTAAGCAAAAAAGATAAAGACAATATTGAGTATTGACAATTTAGCAATTAAGCAAAAAAAAAATGAAGTCAAACGGACAATGTTCACAAAAAAACACAGAAACTGTGGATTTTCTTCTCAGTATCAACTGATAAATCCGATTTTATATAGGACTGAGAATACAGAGTAGTATCCGACAATTGACAGTCGATGGAGCACACAATTACTTGTTTCCATGGATTAAGAGGATAACATGGCACACAAAAATACCCAAATCATGCTGACCTATATTCTTACAAATTCAATTTTCCTTAAACATATAAATTTATAGCCACAACACAACTTTAGAGTGACCACACAGAAATTAAAGTTCAAAACTAAAAAATAGAGACCTGATTTACAAAATATAAAAAGATATCTCAAACAATCACAAAATAAAGATCATATAAAATTCATGTGAACCTGGCCGGACTGTTGAGCTTCGAAATAATCCAATCCAATAATTGAGTGAGGAGTGAGGAGAGAGGAGTCGGAACTCGGAATCACCAACAACACAGCAAGCGAGACGCCCAGATCGGACTTCGGAGACGGAAAATGGAAATGGTGACTCTATGA
>MDKH01052199.1:0-16093 GCA_005239495.1 Nicotiana undulata | reverse complement strand
GAGTTCGTCACTACCTCCTCAGACCGTAGGTTGTTTTCGTTACTTACCTGCACACTGTGTGTGGAGATCCAGGTGCACCGGGATTTGACGCGGAGCAGTGATAGCAGCCATTTTCTCAGAGCCGACGAGGTAGCAGCTGGTGTTCGCTGTCCCGTCCCTCTTTTCCCTATTCTTCCCTTCTGTATTAGAAATTGGAAACTTAAAACTTCAGTATTATTATTTCTCAGTTGTATTGATGTTAGTAGCTCATGACTGCGTGACTCCAGATCCTAGGTTGATTGTTGGAGCTTAGTTCTTTTGTTAGACTATTTTAAATGATTAAAATGTCCGTATTTCTATGAATTGAGCCAATGATGAGTAAATTTCTCTAGTAACTAAATTGAGTATTGTTGTAACGATTGGCTAGCCTGGTTCCACGACAGGCGCCATCACAACCCGGAAACGGGTCGTGACAGTATGTATTCTGCCTTTTATTTATGTATAATCTGAAACATGATAACACATGTTGATTTGACATGAATTGGTATGAGATAAGAATGTAGGTCATATTTTAAATTCTTAGAAATTGCTTAAAATGGTAATTTTCCAAATTTGCTTGGAATTTTTGGAGATTATGATTTTAACGATTTTCGATTGATCTGAAATTTGGCAGGTTTATTAGAAACTACCCAGTGAACAATACTCACTGCTTTGCAGTGAAAAACGTTAATTTTAGCATTTTAAGACTATTTAAATGAGGTTTTGAACATTTTTTTAATTATGGAACTTAATCCTCAAAGAAAAATTCGTGGTTGTGATAAATGGTGATAGAAATTAACCCCTATGGTCACCATTTTTAATTTATAGTGAGATATTAAATTTACGCGTTGACATTAGGTCTTCCTCCATATCGGATAAATTTATTATGAATCCACTAGGTATAGTTACTGGTTATTGATAACTTGTATTAACTCTCTATCTGATTTTAAGGGTTGAATCAATTTTGTAACTAAAATACAATCATGATTATGTGGTGATAGAAATATATTTCTATGGTCCTCCATAATTAATTTCAAGTGAGTAATAAATTTATGCGTTGACTTTAGGTCTTCCTCCATATCGGATAAATTTATTGTAAGCTCAATAGGTGAAATACTGGTAATTAATATCATGCACTTACTCTCCATCTGAGTATACATGTTGGATCAATGAAACTAGAGCTATTAAAAATGATGTTCACTTGACTTCAATTAACAGTATACTCTCCATCTGAGTTGGATCTGTTATAATTATTTGAGTGAATAATCTAGCATTACATATGTATGTTGCATGAGTAGTTCTTTACCCATCAGAATTTTCTATTCAAGATGCATGAATACATATATGTGTGATGTGTTTGAAATTTTAGTATTAAATAATTGTATACAATTGTCTGAAAATAATAGTATGTTCTCCATCTGAGCTGGTTCTATTTTCTTTATGGACTGTATAATTCTTGCATTATATTATATGCTTTGCATGAATAATTCCTTTCCCATCGAAATTTATTATTCGAGATGCTTGTATGTATATAAATATTGAATGCAGTCTAAATTTTATTATTCAGTATTTTGACTTATTATGATCAATTTAATATTTTATCTCAACTCCATTATGACTTTATGCGATTTGTCGATTAATTGTTTTTTCTTTTGATAGTGATAAGACATTAATTTAAAAGATGCAATATTTGTACCTTTTGTTAGAAGAAATTTAATTCCGATTTCTGGGCAAAATGTGGATATTTGTTTTAAGTTTCGAATAACTTTTGAGTTATTGAGCTTGATAAAAAATTTATCTCTTGTGGTACGTGGATGCTTGACCTTGTTATTTTATATTAATGTCTCTCCTGAATCGAACAATATTAGTCTACCTCATAAGAGAATATGTTCTTCAAAAATTGAGAAAAACTTATCTGTACACCTTTGTCTAAGTCATATTAATCTGGATAGGATTTCAAGTTGGTCAAGGATGGACCTTAAGTTTCATTAAAAGTAGAGGCACTGCCAACTTGTAGATCCTGTTTCGAAGAACATTTTACTAAAGGTTGTTTCCCTTCAAAAGGTAATAAAGCTAATGATAAGCTAGAATGAATCCCTTCTGATTTGTATGGTTAAATGAATATACCGGTAATAGATAGTTTTGAGTATTTTTTGACGTTCATAAGTGATTACTCAAAATATTAATATATTATTTGATGCACCGTAAGTCTTAATAAATTAAATAATTCAAGATTTTTAAGACTTGAAACGGAGAAGCACCAAGGAAATATATTAAGTTACTGCAATTTGAGTGTAGTAGCGAGCACCTCTCTAAAGAGTTCTTTTGTTACCTATTAGAAAATGGGATTGCATGTCAATTATACACACTGTAAACTCTTTAATAAAGTGGTGTGGTAGAATGAAGAAATAAGTCTCTTTTGGACATGGATAGATTACCGACGTGTTATTCATATTTGCCTGATTTATTTTTGGAATATTTCTTGAAAACTGCAAATTACATTCTGAATTAAGTTCCTATAAAGTTAGTACCTAGGACATCTATAGAACTGTGGACTGAATGTAAGCTCAGTCTATGACATGTTCAGATATAAGATTGTCCCGTATATGTGTTGAAAGGGAAAGCGGATATGTAAGTTGGAACTAAGAAGGGATAGGTACATGTTTATTAAATATTCAAGAAAACGAATGTAATTTTATTTTATTATCCTAAAGAAAATAAGGTAATTGTTAAAACAAATGCATTTTTCTAAATATGGATAGTTTAATAAACCATGTTCCTAGAAGCAAATTATTTTATAGGAACTGGGCAAAAAAATAACTAGATGTTCAAGAAGATCAAAACCCACATGTCCGGATTGGCGTTCCATTGCATTTAAGTAGTTGGAGAACGTTAAAAACATGCCTTTATCGAGTGGGAATGATGTTTGAACAATGAACACTATAGTAAGAAGTCGCTAATATTTCAATGATGCAAGGTAATTAAGGTAATATTAGTAGTACTTCATCGTAGTGGGAGAATACTAAGGAAAATTATAGTTTGGTGTACACTCTTGGAATAGTTTCGGTAACAGGACCCCTGAAGAGTTTAATACCAAACTAGATAGTTACGACAAAGCACTATTGGACAAAGATTGCATCAAAAATAACTTTGCAAGATTCTTTAACAAAATCTTATTTTGTGGAGACTTTAATAGTCATGTAAAAAGAATGCCTGAGAAAGTTGTAGCTGCATGGTTACAAGTCTAAGTGGGAGATTATTGGGGCATATACTATTAACCATGCGTTTAGATATAGGATATTCTAATAATTGTTATGGTTAAAAGTCTAAGTGGGAGATGGTTGGGATATATACTATTAACCATGGGTTTGGTTTAGATATAGTATTTATTATGGAACAATTATTTACTCAATTTTAATAACGTTTTAAATAGATCATATATTCGTCTGTGTCCTTTACTTATATAGTAGATGGTTTAGTGTATAGAGTTTAGCTTATAAACGGAAGATTAAATCATCGGTTCTTATAAGTATAAAGTTTGAGTTCACAATCTAATGATGGAATTGGACAAACCATCATGGATGATTGTAGCACAAGATTAAATATGATTTATCCTGATTATGAGAGTGGTTTAATTCCAACTTCTTGTGCTAGTACATTTTGTATGTATTGAACGGACCAAGTAGAGATAAGTCTTTTATACTGACTTAATAAAATAAACTCTCTAGCCATAAAATGTACTTATACTCTTAATCTTGATATAATTATTATTAGCTGTGTATATTATTATTGTTTTGATTTATTAAAAGGTGAGATTTTTTCGTGGGTCAATATGCCTGGTAAGTTGGACAATAACAATGTACATTGGCGAAGTAATAGTTAGTTGATGGAATCCATGTCTCGGTTTAGAGATTGATGATACACCTTTATGAAAGCTTATAAGTTTTCATGTGTAAACCCGACCGGTGGATTTTGTATCCGACGCATGAAATAAGTTAAGCGAAAGCTTAAAGAAAATAATCAATAAATTAAATCGTCAGTAATTTAATTTAATTGATTAGTATCTGAATCTTAACATGGGGAGTTAAATAAGATTTAATGGATGAATTTCGAAATTGAATAAGGAGTGCAATTACGAATTTTTAGTGGAATAATTCGTAATTAATTATGGTGGATATTAATTTCGAAAATTAGAAATTAATTCCATAATTGGAAGCCTTGTTAATTAAATTTTGTGGCCCCTACTGTGCCTAAATAATAGGAAATAAAGGAATCCCTTTGCTGGTGTGGAAAAGGATTTTAACCCTTAAAACTTGTGCTATAAATACATAAGGTTTTCCACCTAGAGAGAGTAGTAGATGATGACCGAAATTTTCAGCATATTTTCCTAGAAATTTCGTCCACACGAAATTGCTGTTTTCGGGTATTATTTGGGTAACACTGTAGAAGATCGTGGAACGTTCGAAGATCACGATTGTACGGGTGGTGGAGGTTCCATTGAAAAGTTATGGATTGATACTGGGATTGCTTTCGCGGCGTATAATAATCCATCAGTTATAAGTTTATTGTTTTATTTTCAATTAAAGATGAAAGTTCTTGAAATAGAAGTACCATATCAATTAAAACAAAAAGAAGATTGAATATTTTAGCAACGGAAGATGGACGAACTCATCAAAGCCTAGTCCTTATCAATGTTTTTCAGATGGCGATGGGATAGCGTCGATGATTTGGTGTTATTACTACGTCCACAAATTGTTGGTTTCACAGATGATTTTTAAAAAGCAAGGTGGAGGAGCTGGTTACTGGAAGCTGGGACCTGGCTTTTTCTATTTTCAACTGACATTTGTAGAATGTATCGTATCAATAAATATACCTATGAAACAAAATCAGTTTTTATGTATGTTTTGTAGCTCTAAATATTCTTGACAAAGCAATTACTACTACTCTTTGAGCTATTAACTCATTGAATTTTGTTAAACGGCGTATAGAGTTTGTAGCGGGAGCGATTTGGAAGATCACTACGTAATTGTTTCATAATTAGTTTTTTCTTTAATAAATTCTATAAGACTGTCCATCAGTTGTCCCATTCATTGTAAACTGAATTTCAAAGATCAACGACGGAACAAATTATTCATTCAGTCCTTAACGTTTGGCGTAATTCATTAGATTTTGACTCCTGAAGTGAATATTTCCACTTTTTTCTTGTGAGTTATTGTGATGATCCAAAAGGTCATTCCGGGTAATTTTAGTTAAATTAGTGTCCCGAGATCATGAAGCCTCCTTTTATCTCATCTCGATGTGCGTGTGCAGCCCGAGCGCGTAGCTGGGGAACCGTTATGTGGAAAAATTAATAAATGATGTTTTTATAATAATTATTTGAATAAAGTTGACTTTGGTCAACATTTTTGGTAAACGGATCCGGACCCATGATTTGACAGTCCCGGAGGGTCCGTAGGAAAATATGGGACTTGGGCGTATGCCCGAAATCGAATTCCGAGGTCCCAAGTCCGAGAAAGAAATTTTTAAAGAAAATTATTTTCTGAAAAATATAAAGGCTTTTGAAAATGAAATTTGATGTGAAACCTGTGTAATCGAGCCCGTATTACGGTTTTGGAGCCCGAAGCAGGTTCAATATGTTTTATATGAGTTATCTATAAAAATTGGTAAGAAACGGGCTTAGTTTGACGTGATTCGGATAAAAAATGGAAGATTTGAAGTTTAAGAAGTTTTTTAGAAAATTTTATAGATTTTGAGGTTTAATTCGATGTTTATGATGCTATTTTGGTGTTTTGATTACTCGAACAAGTTCGTATGATATTTTTTAGGTTGTGTGTATATTTGATTTTGAGCCCCGAGGGCTCGGGTGAGTTTCGGGTAGGCGTCGGGGTGTTACCTAGGCTAAACATCTGGTGTTTTGTTGTTGTTCTGGTGTCCTGTGATTTACCCCTCGCGATCGCGATATTCAAGTGGCTGGGGGTGGGGAAATAACCCTACGCGATCGCAGGGCTTAGGACGCGATCGCGTAGCCTGGGGGTATTGCTCTACGCGACCACGAGGGGCCTCACGCGATCGCATAACTTTAAAGGGATCTGGGGGCTGGGTAGCACATCACTCTACGCGGACGCGGTCGCTTGGTCGCAATCGCGAGGGTCATTGTCCAGTACTCTCCGCGATCGCACTCATTTCTTCGCGATCGCAATTGTCTAGGACCAGTACTCTACGCCATCGCAGGAGACCTGTCGCGATCGCGTAGGTCATTTTTGCCCAGCGAGTTAAATGGTCCAAAATAGAACACTTACTCGAGATTTCACCATTTTTCCATAAACCCTTTCTTCTCCAAAGCTCTTAGGCGATTTTTGAAGTACTTCATCACCATAGCCTCTTAGGTAAGTGATTCTAACATTGTTTTTTTCCATTTTTCATCAATATCTATTAGATTCTAGTCCTAAAAACATGAAATCAAAGGTAGAAATTGGGGTTTTGGGTAGAGTTAGGGTTTTTTGAATATTTGGGAATTTGACCTCGTTTTGGGGTCGGATTTCAAAGCAAATTATATATTCGGGCTCGTGGGGAAATGAGTGATCGGGTTTTGGTCCGAACCTCGTGTTTGGACCAAGCGGGACCGGGGTCGAATTTTGGAATTTTTGGAAGAATGTTGAGAAATCTATAATTAGGCTTTGGAATTGAATTGTTGAGTAATTATTGATGTTATTGAGTCAATTGTGTCTAGATACGATTGTTTCGGAGTCGGGTTCGAGAGAAAAAGTGGTGCTAGAGGCTTGATTTGGATTCTTGGAGTCGAGGTAAGTGTTTGGCCTAACCTTAGCTTGAGGGAATAGGTGTTGAGTCTTAATGTCTATGTGATAATTCCATGTCCAGCATATAGGTGAAGTGACGAGTACCTATGTGTTGTGGTCAAGCATGCCCGTGAGTCGAATTTCGTGATCTATGTGATTTCTGTTGATATTCTTCGTGTTATGAAATGATTGTCACTTTGGAAGTTATGTGCCTGAGGGTAATTCATGATGTAGAATATTATTGATTATTCGTTCGGTTGAGGATTATTTGTTCAGTTGTACTTCTGAGTGATATTGGTTATAGTTGTGTTCCTTGCCGGAACGGTAGAATTATTGTTGGACATTTCTGTGCATTTAAGTATTCTTATTGTTGAATTTTCCTATCAAATTGTTGCTTTTATATATGTTATGCACGAGGGGACAATCCGCGCCGAGTGTTTGTGAGGTTATGCACGAGGGGATATTCCGTGCCGAGTGGTTATTTACCTATTGCACGAGAGGACATTTCGTGCCGAGTGTTTATTTATTTATTGCACGAGGGGACATTCTGTGCCGAGTGTTTATTTATTTATTGCACGAGGGGACATTCTATGCCGAGTGATTATTTATTTATGCACGAGAGGACATTTCGTGCCGAGTGTTTTTGGTGAGGTTATAGCATGAGGGGACATGTCGTGCTGTTCTGTTTATTTATTGTTCAGAGTTGTTAAATTCTTGTTGTTGTTCATACATTTCAGTTATTATCTTGTCCTGTCATTTCAGTGAGTTATTGCCCCTTTTCCCCAGCATGTTAACCTCGTTTTGTGCTTAACTGTTTATTTCTTGTCAGTACTTTTTTATTATATTATTGAACTGCACAGGTATTCGTTATTCGTCGTGTCCTAGCCTCGTCGCTACTTCGCCGAGGTTAGGCTTGACACTTACTCAGTACATGAGGTCGGTTGTACTGATGCTACACCTTCACTTCTTTATGTTGTGTAGATTACAGCGCCGGACCCAGTGGACACTGAGCGAGGGAGTATCCTTCAGTCCACGGCGACACCGAGTTAGTCTTGCAGGCGTTTGCAGGCCTCGGCGTCACCATCTATTTCTTTCCTTCTGTCTTATCTTGTATTTCTAGACAACTACACTTCTTTATTTCAGGCTCTTGTTTTTAGTGATCTTAGACTGTCCGTGAGATTGTGAAACCAATTCTGGGGATTTTATGTATGGAATTTTGTAAGGTTAAATTATTTAAGTTGTTAAATTCTTAGCTTCCGCATTTCTTATTCATTTGTTCATGTTTATTTTTTCTTTTCTTTTCTTTTAGATATCATAAATGAAGAAAGTAGCAAATTTAACCAAAATATTGGCTTATCTAGCGGGTTCAACGTTAGACGCCATCACGGCCTGAATGGTGAGATTTCGGATCGTGACAGTTATGCTACCATTCTGCTTCTTATGATTTCACTAAAATTGTGTGAGATTGCCACTCTGCTAAAATATTTCTTCTACATTAAGCAATACTTATGTGTACCTGTTTAATTTCTTCCAACGAAATGCCGGTTTATGTTCTCAACTTGGAAAATCCTTGTTACACATTAATCATATGCTATGTGAATTTCATGAAGAACATGCAACAGTAAAGATGTGAACCTAACATTTCTTTTCTAGATCACGTAATTATATAGTATCTGATGACTGCAAAAATCCTCTCTTCTTTTCCTGCTTAGTCCATCAACGATCTCCCCTGCATTGTGCTTGCAGCTATTTAAAGCATTCTTCTTGAGTCAGGATTCTATATCAAATATACAGCATGCCTACTTTGGCATAAAAAGGATCCATGCACATCTTTCTTACTAATAAGGAGGGCATTGTCGAAGATAAATAGAAACAACAAGTACAAGTTAGAATATACTATTTGTCTTTGTTGTTTGATTTCATACAAATAGAGAGAAAGCAGAAGTGAAAAATCAATACTACTTCTAAGATAGTAAACTGCTCGCAGCTTGTAATTAGGAAATATTGTAATAAGGCCATGCGCTGGAAGTAGCTGATTACTTACTCCTTTGATTATATGCTTGGAATTCTCAAAGGAAGGTCACATACCTTCTAGGTGAGAGTGTAAAGTTTATCTATTGGAAGTTTTCCCTGACAAGGAGACGATCAATATTATTATCTAAGATCCAACAGTTCAAAATTTGTTCTTTTCATCATCATAATTAACATGGTCAACGGCTGATTAAACAACTGAAATAGAATGCCACTTAATAATTAGCATGACCCGGCTAATTACATTATTGAAAGATTCCACAAAGAATAACAGACTCAACTACTCCCTATATATTTAGTGGTTTCCAGCTTTACTTAACTACTCCATATATTTTAGTATTTTAGTTCCTTCAATATGCATTCCAAGACAAGAAGTCAACTTATTCTTGTGTGTTCGAATTTACTTTTTGTTTATGCATGTGAGTTGTGACACACGACATCTCTTATGTCATTTCTTTTAGTTTTTGTAATTTCAGTTTTAAATCCCTCAATCTGATAACATGCAGCAACAAGTTTACAGCAATATGCTTGATCATATCAATTATAATATTAAGGATGGCAGACTTCAATTACATACGTTAATGATCTGGCTGGTCGTTTTATGTATTTGAACCCCGTTTTTTTATTTGATGCTTCATGTATGCTTGTTTGTTGTTTTGTGACTTGTGGGTATGGTTGATTTGGTTTCAGGAATATTTGGGTTGGAACACTTAGTTCTATTGTTAGAAGCTTGACCAAGATTTGACTTTTGAGTAGATGACCTCGGATTGGTGATTTGATGATTCCAATAGGTTCGTATGGTGATATTTGTGTATAGGCCAAAATCTGTCCATAAGGCCAACGCCAAAGGACGTAATAAAGGGGTCGACTAAACCGTGATCACGCTTGTAAAGTACGACCCCATCAGCTATTTCGGTCATACCTGAGACCGAGCCAACAATGGGTTTGCACGGCTAAGCACCCGTCGTGAAGAATAGGAGGAAGGACACAACCATCAGAGGACCCGCGGGTTAAATACCACAGGATAAATGAAAACTTGAGGATATAAATAAGGGGGAATCCTTAACAAAAGGGGGATCCAAGGGAGAAGACAGGAGGGCCTCTCCAACTGGTTCAACAATAGTCAATCTTACACCCTAAGAGAAACATCCCCCCTTCTTTCGTGTGCATGAGCATGGAACAATGCATCAAAGATGTAAGCTTGTCATTCATTCTAGGCCCCATTTATAATTATGAGAAGAGTTAGATAAACTTGATTCTATTTGATGTTCATATTCAATATTGTCTGATCTAGAGTTAGTTATGTTTGGTTAAGAATTACCCTTTGTTTCATCTTTAATTGGTTTAGCAAAAGTTTGGTACATTTTTTGTGCAAACAATTTGGCGCCATCTGTGGGGAATTTCTTAATCAAAAGTTTAGTTCCCTTTAGATCTCAAAACCCACCAAAAATATGCATAAAAAGTAAGCGGTAAAAACAACTGATCCAATCAAGATCAGGTCTTCTCATGGCAGTAAATGGGGCTCGTCACATGCATAATGAAAGTAGAATCACGGTTGACATGCACTTGGCACGATCATAATCCCGTTTGACATGCGCATTTTACACGACGGCCTTCTCTTCCGACTCTGGGCAAGAGACTAGCCCGCCGCATGACCCCTTAAAATAGTGGACACACCCCATCCCATCTCCATATCCGCATATACTATGCAATGTGTGAATCGAATAAGACACACTTTCTTTATTCGTGCATATCTGATGGATCCGGACCGGAACTCGTCCTCAACATCCCAACGAACAAATATGAGTCAAAGACATATGTTCCGACCTGCGAGAAGCTGGGATGCGACCACGAGGCCAAGTACGGCCTCAGATCTAAAACCATCGTTGGAGCGAGAAGCGAAGCAAGCGGCCGTGCGACGCAACCCTTCCTTCCTCCGGCTCGCGGAGTCAAGGTAACAGAACTTCAACATTTTTTGACTTATCATGTTCTTCTGTCAGTACGAAACAGGGACGCGAACTCTTCCGAAGTGGACTGAGACTCGCCCAAGAGGCGCCAAGTATTCTCTAATCGAAACAAAGTTCAATGGACTAGGACTCGTCCAAGAGGCGCCCATTATTCTCCAATAGAAACAAAGTTCGGTGGACTAGGAATCGCCCAAGAGGCGCCCAGTATTCTCCAATAGAAAAAAAGTTCAGTAGATTGGGACCCGCCCACGAGACGTCCAGTATTCTCCAATAAAAGAAAAGCCAAGCCCACTGAGGTTCACCCACGAAATGCAATACTCTCCAATAAAAAATCAAACGAGTGGTACTCACCGCGGAAAACGCGTAAATAACGCAACGACGAGTAACGTCATATCAAAAGAAAGCTCGACCTCGCTCGACTTCTTAATGGGTAATCGTTTCGATCTTCGCTCAAAATAACACCTCTACGACCATCGGGCGTCGCGAAAATAAAAGAAAGCTCGATCTCGCTCGACTTCTTAATGGGTTATCAATTCGATCTCGCTCGAAATAACACCTCTACGGCCATCGGCCGTCGCCAAAACAAAAGAAAGCTCAACCTCTCTCTACTTCTTAATGGGTTATCATTGCATTCTCGCTTGAAATAACACCTCTACGACCATCGGCCGTCGCCAAAGCAAAAGAAAGCTCGACCTCGCTCGAATTTTTAATGGGTTATCCTTTCGATCTCGCTTGATAACACCCCTACGGCCGTTGGGCGTCACCCAATCAAAAGAAGGATCGACCTAGCTCGACCTTTTAATGGGTTATCATTTCGATCTCGCTCGAAATAACACCTCTACGGCCATCGGCTGTCGCCAAATCCAGAGAAAGTTCGACCTCGCTCAACTAGTACAAAGGGTTACCAGTACGACTTCGCTCGTTGGAGCTCCACCTTACGGTTACCCGCCGTAGCCCAATAAGAGCTGTCGAATCCCGATATTGAGCGCTCAGGGAACCTACTTTATCCAAAACGAAAGAAGCCGCCTCAAAGTTCGAGCTGGTTATTCATCGCTCCGCCTATCGTCTACTCCAGTCGGACCGATGAAGGGACTAGGTAGACGAAGAACTTCTCAAATATATATGTCAAACAATGTAACATTTTCCAATGAAACAAGTAAACAAAGAAAAATGCAGCATCTCTTCACACAACTCCAAATCGCTCCACTCCGTGTACATTCGACCTCGGTCGAATTACCTACATTCGACCTCGTTCGAATCAGTCACATTCGACCTCGCTCGAATCCTTCACATTCGACCTCGCTCGAATCATTCGCATTCGATCTCGCTCGAATCGCTTACACTCGATGCCACTCAAGCGACCATCCAAGTATTAGCCCCAAGCTAGCCTTTGAGCAACCTACCAAGAATGACAACCAAATAAGGCCGCACAAATCATAAAAATACCTCAACCAAAGTCATAAGTCCAAAGTGACAGCAATCAGGTTCGAGAACCCGTCATCATGAAGTCCAAAAAATCCACACAAGTGTACAAAAAGCGCATCAAAATAGAAACCAAGAAGATATACACAAGTAAAGGCTGAGTAATCGTTCCATTCACAGACGCATCAATCACATCTTACGAAAGGCCAAAACAGGCCCAAAAAGAGAGAGAAAGAGAAAAAATGAAAACAAACAAGAAAATTAAAAAAAAAAACTAAGCTTAAAGGCTGCAACGACGCGCTCACTCGGTGTCATTCCCGTTGGCATCCCCACTATCATCATCATCAGGAAGTCCGCCATTAGAATCAACACTCCTGCCATCCTCCGGCGACGCGGGATCATAGCCACAGTTAACACGAGCCTCGCGTGCCCTCGCCCGAGCACCCTCAAAGGCGGCCTCAGGAACACTTCCAGCCTTCCACAAACTCTTGTATATGTCCCGCTGGGCCTCAACGTATACCCACAGCTCATGCAAGTGGCGAGGGGCGAAAGCAGAGGCAGACTCAACCTGAGCCAACAACCGCGCCTTCTCAGCTTAAAGGGCTACGACCCGGTCTCCTAAACGCGAAGCTTCCTGATCAATCTCACCAATACGATCCTCAAGTATGGCCTCCCTTAATGTGGTTGTCGCCCTCTCAGATTCCTACTTGGACCTGAGGACACGGATGGTATCGTCCAGTGCCGCTGCTCTTGCCAAAGCCTATTCTCGAGCATGCTCGGCTTGTTCTAAAACGACCACTTTCCTTCAGCCAGCTACGGTGCCCATTCTGCACTAAGAGCCTCCACCCTGACAGCGCTCTAATAGAGCTCGGATTGCAATGATTGCACTCTAGCCTAAAGGTCCTCTCACTCCACGACGATCCCCTTGCCTACCTCAAGCTCCTCATTCTTGGCGTGAAGCAGCTCTTCCAGCTCACTGCACCTACGGATAGACCGCATCAGGTCCTCATCCCTCCTCTCCAACTCCTCTCTGGTAGACTTGGTATCAGCACCCGCTCTAAGCCACTCGTGCAACTCACGGCATCTGTCACGATACCGCTGGTACTTCTTGACCATCTTCAGAAAAATCTAGGCCCGAATCTCGGCCCTGCGAGCACTTTTGACTTCCATCATGTAAGTCTGCAAAAAAGGGAGTAAGATTCAGAAAAAGGAAAAGGTCACAAAGCGAAGACGGTGACAGAACTTACCCTTAAACCTATCGCAGTTGAAGAGCTCCGCTCTCAGTAGTAGAACAAAGGATATCGAACTGCAGCACTAGCCCCACCGTATCCTGTAACATATTGAGATCCGACGGTATCTCAAGAATACGGGAAGGACCCTCAGCCATCACCATGGTCCTGGTAAAGCCCCCCTCGAACATGCTCACATCATCGGGATCGAGGTTGGACTCGGTCTCGTAGTCCTCGACCACGACACCTTTTCCTCTCTCCTCAGCCAAAGGAGGAGCACGGTCCTTCCGAGATGATGAGGGTCTTCTATGGATGGTCACGATCGCCTCGGGACCACGTGTCTCTGGCATGCTAACCTCACGAGCGTCCACCAAGGACCTCTCCACCGCCTCCCGGTCGGCCTCGACTCCAGCCTCAGGAACTATCAAAACAGGCTCACCTTGCGAAGATGTCTCAGCTACTAGAGTCTCCTCCAGTATCACCCTCTGCCTTTTCGACGGGCCCTCTCCGCTGCCAACAAGGGAAGATTCGCCCGACGCATGAACTGCTAGAACCGGGGTCTCCGGTTGGGGAGCAACCTCCAAACGCACAGCTTCGGTCGAGTTCCCAGCGTCTCCACTTGTAAAAGTCACCGGCGCGGGTCATATAGGAGCCGCCAATTGATGGAACGCTAGTGGGGGATCCGTTTCCCTTCTCGACCCTCTCCGACTAGTCAAAACAAGGCGCAACCCTGTGTAAATATTGAGAAATATGCAAGGTAGGAGTACGGTTAAAACCAAGACAAAGCGACTTAATAACTGTAGGTCCGCGCCCAAATCTCTCGTGGAAGCGCGCCCATTCGCGAATCCCTACGGTGTGAGGCAGAACCAAAGTCACCCAGTCGCGGACGTCATCAACTAGCAGGGGAGGCGACCTCTCAGCAGCAACAAAATAACGTGAGCAAGCAATCAACGATCATCTGTCAAGATCACCAGATATGAATAATTAATCGACATAGCAAAAAAAGGCAAAGAAATACTCACGGGCAAAATTCCACGTCTCAGGGAACCCAGCGGGGTCGGACACTAGGTGTTCCGTACGAACAAAAAACAAACGCTCCCAAAAATGGTGGTTGGTCCTGTCATCCATTCCGATCACCAAGTTCTTCGTACCCCTATGGTAGAGGTTTAACATAGTCCCCCTCTGGATGTGGGGAGCAAAAAGATGCATTATATGTCGAAGAGAGACGTCACGGTCGGCCAGCTCAGCACACTTGGTAAGCATCATGAAAAGCTTGTATATGTGCAGGGTAAGCTGGGCCGGGCACACCTCGTAATAATGGCAGAAGTCTGCGGCCAATGAGGGAAGAGGGGGTGTATATCCAATAACGAAAGGGTATGCGTAGAAAGCGCAGTACCCTGGGCGGTGCAAGTGAACTATATCACCTCCCGCTGGGATAAGTTCCATATGTTCCGGGATCCCCCATTTAATTTTATAGGCAGCAAGTGTCGGCGCATCCATCACCGATAGAGCCAGTTCAGGGTCATCCTCGACAACGTGGTGAAAGTCATCCTGAGATTTCCCCAGACAGGGGACCACCTCCTCCACTGTCGAAAAACTCTTGTCTTTCACCAAACTCGCCTCCTCATCAAGAGAGGGGGTAACATTCTCCGGTATCGGAGCATTAATAGCTGGGCTAGGTTTCGAAGAAGAACTATCCATTGTAAATCAAAGCAGAAGTCGGGAATGTCGAGAAGATTATGGCAGTCACGAAAGTCGTTTGCACTCTCGGAAAGTATGAACAAGCGAGAGATAGCTGGTGATTTCAAAAGACTCTGTTTAAAAACGATTTGGATAGAGCCATATCGAGACAAAAGCCCTCTACTTATAGGTACAGTACAACCAGTTTACAAAAAATAAGCGTCGCCTTTTTCAAAAAGCAACGCAAGGGGCACAAGATACGATGCGGCGCTCGCCACACACACATGCGTCATAATGACACCTGACGAATTAATGTCACTTCAACTGACATACAAGTCTGACTGTTGTTGATACCCAATTTGTTTTTTCCAAAATAGTTATAAAATGCATATATGCCTTCAAAATTATGCATCAACATCAATTGGTATTTTTTCTCAATTTTTACCTTTTATTTATTTATTTGCCCAGTATTTTATTTCTAATAAATAATTACAAAATTGCATCACAACTGATTTCAAAAATATTTCTTGATTTAAATTACTATTTATGGCCCTATTAAGTCCAAATTATTCTATAAATAGCCAAATTGGCACCGTTTGGCTATAATTGCAATAACTTTGCAATTATAGCCCATGCATACAATTTTTGTGTTATTTTACTAGAAATTAGTCCTTGGCATTTTAAATACTAAATAACCATTTTAAAAACATTTCAATGCATGAAATTCATCTTTATAATTAGTAATTATTTTAATTAATTTATTTGGGGTATTTAACAAATAGCTTTATTTAATTTCAATTTCAGCCTAATTAACCACCCCAAATACCCTTATAAGTCAACCCAAATAAGCCTATGCCCAAACCCCTTACCTACTTCTTGTTTAATCCTGATCGTTGATCATTTTTCATCAACGACCCAGATCCTTCCTGCCATAATTAAACCTAAACTA
>ML299792.1:89262-108137 GCA_005239495.1 Nicotiana undulata | reverse complement strand
CCAGGTACTAGTTCGCAGCAGTAGCTGGCGCAGTGTGGTAGCAGAAAGTTCACGGGATTTCGAGGTAGCTGTCTAGCGTCCACAGCTTCTCCATTTCCCTTCCTTATTTAGTCTTAGCATTTGATTCAGAGACATATATTATAGTTTTAGCAGAGTTAGTTTATTTATTCTTAGATGCTCATGACTATTGACTCCAGTTCTTGGGAGGTTGTTTAGGTTAATATGGGAACGCTAATACTTTATTATATTAATTATGATGTGGTTGCTTGCTTATTATTTAATTGTGAACTATTATAATTGAACAAAAGCGCAGTAAGGTGATGGTTGGCTAGCCTAGTTCCATTATAGGCGCCATCACGACCTGTTAGGATTTGGGGTCGTGACAATTGCCAAAAACTAACTTTCGCTAATTCAAGCTTAATTCTACACCGGACATCACAAAAATATTTCGAACACACTCCTAAGTCCCAAATCACCTAACGAATCTATCCGAGCCATAAAATTCGCATTCCGAGGTCGTTTACCAATTAGTCAATTCTCAATTGACTTTTCCCACTATAAAGCTATTTTTAGAGACTAAGTGTCTCAATTTCCTCTATAACCACTCCGAACCCGAGCTAACCAACTATGACACCTGATGAATAGTATAACCAAGCTATGACAAGGCAGAAACAGGAATAATAGTGTAAATTCTACGGAACGACTGACCGGGTCGTTATATTTAAGCCATAATTAGCGTAACTATTCTCCCTCCTAAATAGAAACCAATATCAGTTGTGATTTCTGTTTTTAATCGCATGTATAACGTAACAAACGGAACTTCAGTTACAAAAAAAAAAGATATGCTATAATATGACAACAGCTTGAACACAATTATCGCCAAAATTTATCCATGTTTCTATCTCTAAGATTGCTTTAGTCTGCTTTTATTGAACAATTTCTTAACAATATTGTCAAACTACTACACCAATCGTAGTTGAATCAAAAATCATAATTGAGCAGTTTCGAAGTTTTAGCAGATTTCAAATCAAATTCAATTCCCTCCAAACTTTGGATTCAACTTTGTATTAGTTTTTCCAACCTATCCAGTTGATTTCTATTACGACCCAAATTTTCCTCTGTTGGGTATCGTGATGGCACTTAGTCTTAGGAACTAGGTAAGCCTAACAGTTACTGAATAACATGAATAATAAAAGGAAATCTAACAGTCTCGATATAAAAATCTTGACAGAATTTACAATTTTTTCCAAAACCGGTAATACAAGTCATAAGCTCTACGAATCTATTCTAAAATCTCTAATTACCACTGTTCGGAATGAATACAACAGGGTGTGAATAATAAATACAATAAGAAGGTGACTCTGAAGCATGCAAACGCAACAGCAGGTTACCTTGAGTCTCCCTGTCAATGGTCCATGCAGCTACTAACAATCAATACTTGGATCTGTGCAAACAAAAATGCACAGAAGTGTAGTATGAGCACACCACAGCGGTGCCTAGTAAGTATCAAGAATAACCTCGGTGGAGTAGTGACGAGGACTAATCCAGACACCACTGGTCTACAAAAAAACTGACATGAATATAGAAATAACCGAACACTACATCTATCTAAGACTTCACGGAATAATTTACAACAATGACAATATAATGCGAAAGGAAATTACCGAAATTAGCCAACGAAACAGTATAGAAATACATAGAAAGACGGATAGTGAAGCAAGCCAAACCGGAAAAAAACCACAACACAATAGAAAACACTAGTAACTCGACTCTACGTCAGTTTGTGCACATCGGGCATTAGCCACAATAATCAATAAACTGGTGGAAACTTTTAAAGTTGCCGTTCGTATTGAAAACTTTGAAGATATAATCATTGTTTTTTAGGGGTATAAAAGTCAGTTAATACTCATTGTTTATTGTCTGACATTCGTGCTTTTATAATAATATAGATAAATAGATAGATAGATAGATAGATAGATAGATAGATAAATAGATAGATAGATATAGATATAGATATAATTAGGTATAGATAGATATAAATATAGATAGATAGATTAAAAACTCTTAGCTACTCAAGCTAGGTCTAGGATAAACATGTACACTAATCCAATAAGAATTTTGTTCAATACTTTCAATTGAACCATTTTCTTTTAATAACGGTGGTGTATGGAACTATGGATTAGTTTGTGCGCCTACTAAGATTTAGACGGGTGAAAAAGAAAAAATTACTTACTCCCTTTGTTCATTTATTTGATGCATTTCAGATTCCGAGCATCAAATTTTTTAATTTTGATCGTAAATTCAAACATAAAATTATTATTTTTAAATGAAATTATCATATTTAAAAGCTATTTCAAAAGTACTATAAATCACAATAAAAATTAAAATATTTAAAAGACATAAAAAAATATGATCAAAGAAAAACTCGTTTAACTTTCGAAATTCAAAATGCATCAAATAAATTGGGGCGAAGTGCACCAATAGCCTCTTTTAAGTCTGCTATTTAAAATATATTTACAATTTATAATGTATTTGTCATGACCCCAAAACCACCCTGGTCGTGATGGCGCCTATCGTGATACTAGACTAGCCACTTCACTATGCATATCATAAAGGAACTTTTCATTTAATTTATTACTATCCGATATTTCATAGAATTTCTGTTTTAGTATTTCAAAAACAAGTAAAGATAGGTGAAACATTTAAACACTGCCCAAAATCCGGAGTCACTAGTCATGAGCATCTAAAGAAAATACAAGTCGGATATTATCCCCTTAATATAAAATAAGTTTGAGAATGTAAATACTAAAGAAATAGGAAGGAGAAAGGCAAGGTTGCAGATGTCGTTCAGCTACCTCGCGAATCTCTGATATGCTACAAAAGGGAAAGATCAGCTATCACTCTGCCATGGCACCTGAATCTGCACACAAGGTGCATGGAGTAGCGTGAGTACGCCAACTCAGTAAGTAACAATTATAACTAAAGCCTGAGTGCAGTGACGAGCATTTAAAATCATATAATTTTATAACATAAAATAACAGTGGAAATAACATAATCAAATCAGTAATTAAATTCCGAATATCTCGTAAAAATCCTAGTTTTCAATGAAAACTTGTTTAAAATATTTGTTCAACATTTTCAATAGAGTCTCGGTGTAAAAAAAGAGTGAAAACAGAAATTTCATAAAAGTAAGCCCCTCGGGCAAAGCCTCTCAGTCACTCGTGACTCAACTCTCATCAATCAGCACTCGCACTCAACAGGTGCCTCATAATAACCGATGCGGCGTGCAGCCCGATCCATAAACATATAGTCGACTGCGCTCACTGGGGGTGTGCATACGCCGGAGGGGCTCCTACAGCCCAAGCACTATATCGTTGCGGCGTGCAGCCCGATCCATATATATATATATATATATATATATATATATATATATATATATAATAAAGAGAAATACTTAGTACATAGTTTCTTTCAAAATACATAATTTCCATATGTACCTTCCCAATATATAACTTCCAAATATCATTTTCTGCAAGACAAATGCTTTTCAAATATACCTTCGAAATAAAAGTCCTTCAGACAATCTCCTTCGAAACCATTACTTTTTTTTAATACCTTTCCATAGAATCTTTTGATAATAGTCTCCTCAAGATAAATCTACCGAAACTCAGTCCGTAACTCAAAAATTGTCATGCAGTACAGGAGGAATATCAAGTCTTGTCAATAATGCAGTAAGGGAACAATATGAATATCCAAATTGAAACACCGGAATACTAACACTTAAACAAGTGCCGTAAATATCAAACAGGAACAACGGAAATAATAATGCAAAGACAAGTGCACGGCATCGCCCTTCGTGCTTTTACTCTCATCCTCACCAAAACAAGTGCACGGCATCACCTTTCGTGCTTTTACTCTCATCCTCACCAAAACAAGTGCACGGCATCACCATTCGTGCTTTTACTCTCATCCTTACCAAAACAGGTGCACGACATCACCCTTCGTGCTTTTACTCTCATCCTCACCAAAACAAGTGCACGGCATCACCCTTCGTGCTTTTACTATCATCCTCACAAAGAATAAATAGGAATGACACGGCATCACCCTTCGTGCTTTTAATATCATAACATGGCACGGCATCACCCTTCGTGCTTTTAATATCATAACATGGCACGGCATCACCCTTCGTGCTTTTAATATCATAACATGGCACGGCATCACCCTTTGTGCTTTACACTCTTTCCTCACATGATAATAGATATAAACAATGGCACGGCATCACCCTTCGTGCTTTACACTCTTTCCTCACCCCAAACAAATGGAATCAACAGCATACACAACAACAGAAACCATACTATCCCGACAAAGGAGTCTTCAATAAAACAATATCATAACAGCGTGAACAATAATAGAAACCATACCGTCCCCGCAAGGGAATCAATAATGAAAACAACATCATCCTGTCAAGAAAAACGGCTATAACCAATCTCGCCTAAGCAATTAGCTTCACGGAATAAAAACATAGTTTGAAACAAGGCCCAGTAATAGGTAACATCAGGAAATATCAACAACATAGATGTTTATCAACTAGACCTAAGTAGCACTTAAGGAAAAAATCATGCAAATCACAATGTAAGACTCACGGGCATGATTGACACCAATGAATGGATGTTCCAACTATGGCTAAACAATTATAGGGCTAGATAGTACTAATTCTAGTCAATTAGGCAGTTTATGAAGAAAAGATAGCATGATAATAAAAGGGGTAAAATATTCGGTTAAGTCAATTAAGATCAAGTAGACAACGAAGGAATCTAAAAGCAAGTAATTCTAATTTAAGCAGGAGAGGATGAAATTAGCAATCAAGGACCCAAATGTAACAATTACAGTTCAACACAGGTAATATAAGAACATATGAATCCTAAAAGGACAACCTATTTGCAAATACGTCCGAGTATGCACTTGTCACCTCGCATACACAGGCTACAATTAACAAGGAAGACTCAATCCTAAGGGGTAGTTCCCCCACACAAGGTTAGGCAAGATACTTACCTCAAAGACGACAACCCTGTACTCAAAAATGGACTTCTCGGCGAAAAGACCTCCGGACGGCTCAAGTCAACTAAAACAAATTCAAAATGCACATAAAATGTATAAGGAACTATTCCAAATAATAAGTATCAATCTTTACAATGTTATAAAAATCGACCCAAAAGTCAACCCCCGGGCCCGCATCTCGGAACCCGTCAAATTTTACAAAATCCGACTACCCACTCCGATACGAGTTCAACCATATAAAATCAATCCAATTCCGATATCATTTAGTCATTCAAATCATGATTTTTCATTTTAGAAATTTCCTTCCAAAACCCACATTTTCCTCACCCCAAAACACAAATTAAATGATAAAAGCAAGAACTAATTCATGAAATATAATTAATTCTAGTTGAAGAACATTTACCCATTCGATTTGTGTGAAAAACCCTCAAAGAATCGCCAAGAACCGAGCTCTAGAAGTCAAAATGTTTTTAAAATGGCTTAACCCTCATTTTTGAAAACATATATTCTGCCTAGACGTTTAATGAATCGCGATCGCGGAACATCGTTTGCGAACGCGAAGAAGAAAGAGGAAGGTTGCCCAGGTTGTTCATCGCGAACGCGACAAGGAGTTCGCGAACACAGAGAAGGATAACAAGGACACTACGCAAACGCAGGGGCTTCTATGCGATCGCGAAGAAGAAGTAAAGCCTACTGCCCCAGCCCTATTTTCTATTGTGCGAACGCGAAGAAGAGGGTGTGATCGCGAAGAGTGAAGCCTACAAAGTTGTGCGATCATGAAGTAGTCTATGCGATCGCGGTTAAGGAAAACTGGGCAGGTCCATATTACACTATGCGATCACGGATGTGTCTATGTGATCGCATAGAAAAGAACACCAGATAGCAGAATCAGCAGAGTATAATAAGAGAAAATGGATCCGAAACCTATCCGAAACACACCTGAGGCCCCCGGGATCCAATATAATCACACAAACAAGTCATATAGCCTAACACGGACTCGCTCGAGGTTTCAAATCACATAAAACAACACCAAAACGATGGATTAAACCATAAATCAAACTTATGAATTTTCAAAACTTCAAATATCAAAACCCGCGTCGAAACCTATCAATTAAACCCGTAATGATGTGAAATTTTGTAGACAAGTCACAAATAACACAACAGACCTACAGCCATTCTCGAAATTCCATTCCGAGCCCGATATCAAA
The DNA here is from genome assembly GCA_005239495.1 of Nicotiana undulata. Taxonomy (NCBI): domain Eukaryota; kingdom Viridiplantae; phylum Streptophyta; class Magnoliopsida; order Solanales; family Solanaceae; genus Nicotiana; species Nicotiana undulata. The sequence continues at coordinate 101,871 of ML299792.1, read as the reverse complement.
ATTTTACCTATCGGCCGAATTCGCCGAAATTCTAACTTTCGCCAAATTACCTCAAATCACTCTACGGACCTCCAAAACCAATTCCGGACGCACGCCTAAGTCCAAATTCATTATACGAAACTGTTGACATTAACCAAAACTCGTTCCGAGGCCGTTTACACAAAAGTCAAACCTCCTGTCAACTTTCATCACTTAAGCTTCAAAATTGAAAATGTTTCTCCTAATTCGACTCCGGATTATCCGGTAACTGAATCTAACCACACACACATGTCGATATACATAATGTGAAGTTGTTCAAGAACTTACGCTACCGAACAGATCTTAAATTCTCAAAACGACAGATCGGATCGTTACAATTTCTCACACAAAATTCAAATCTCACATAAAACTCAGTTTCTCTGAAGTGTGACAATGGCGCATTTAATGTGAAACTAGAAATTTATCCACCCAAATAATCCAGTTCCCATCAATATTCAAGTTTTTCAGTTCTAACAAATATGAATTAGTGCACATGTAATGACTCGGCCAATCATTTTAAGAGTTATAGCCCCCTTCGCCCATTTACTGTTCAATCCTTAATTGTCAATATCTGACTTGCCAGGGTAGTAGGTTCAGGTCCGGAGAGGTTTCAGAATAAAGTGAGAAACTTAGTCTCAAGGTTGAAAGCTTAAGTTGAAAATATTGACCGAATGTTGACTTATGTGTAAACGACCCCGGAATAGAGTTTTGATGGTTCTATTAGCTCCGCTGGGTGATTTTGGACTTAAGAGTGTGTCAGTATTGTGAATTGGAGGTCCGTAGTTGAATTAGGCTTGAAATGGAGAAAGTTGGACATTTAGAAGTTTGATCGAGAGTGGACTTTGTGGATACCGAGATCGAAATGAAGTTCTGGGAGTTTGTGTAGGTCTGTGGTATCATTTGTGACTTGTGTGCAAATTTTGAGGTCAACCGTACGTAATTTGATAAGTTTCAGTGTCATTTGTAGAAGTTGGAATTCCTTAGTTTTAATAGGCTTGAATTGTGATACGATTCGTGGTTTGATGTTGTTTTATGTGATTCAAAGGCTCGAGTAAGTTCGTATCATATTTTAGGACTTGTTGGTATAATTTGTTGAGGTCCATGGGGGCCTCGGGTGGAGTTCGGATGGTTAACGGATAGAATTTGGAGTTTGAAAGATTGTTATAGTTGAAGTCTTCTGGTGCAATCGCACCTGCGAAACTTTGGTCGCATATGAGAGTTGGGAAGCGTAGAAACGGGGTTAGGACTAGGGGTGGTGGAGCGCGGATGCGGAAGAATTTTCGCAGGTGCAGACTCGCACATGTGCGTGGAGGATCGCAGAAGCGGAGAGGGGCTTGGAGTCCTTGGTCCGCAGGAGCGAATAGTTCTGCGCAGATGCGCACCCGTAGGAGCGGTTGGTCGGCACTTAAGTGGCCTCCGTAGATATGGATGATTGACTCTAAAAAGTGATACCGCAGAAGCGGATTTTTGGACCGCGGAAGTGAGAAGGCCTGGGCAGAATATTAAATCGAGGGTTCCGTGGGTTTTTTTCATTTTTGAACATTCCAATGGATCCTTGTGGTAAGTCACTTGTGGCTAAAATTATGCAATAATTACGTTTCCCAATTAATTTTTCCACCTAGATTGTGTGGTTTGGAGGTGCAATTTTAGGAGTTGAGGCTAGGGATTTGGTGAGTTTAAATTAGGTATTTGGGTGTCGATTTGGTGTTGCATTTGGTAAATTTGGTATGGTTGGACTCGTGGTTGAATGGGCTTCCGAATTTTGTGACTTTTGTTGGGTTCCAAGACGCGGGCCCGAGGGCTCGCTATTGAATGAACTTTTGATATTTTAATTAAAAACTTAGTAATTTCATGCGGAATTGACTCCTTTAGCTCGTATTGATTGTATCGAACTGCTTGTGACTAGATTCGAGGCATTCGGAGGTCGTTTCGCAAGGCAAGTGTGATGTTTTAGACTTCAATACTACACAATATTATAAATTAATTGTGCAGTACCCAATTTTTGAGTGTTGTCTAATAAGAAGAACCAGGTTCTTCTTAGTCTACTACTTACTACTACTTGCGGAATAATTAAGCAGTAATAGTAAAGATACAGAGATTTTTACGTGGAAAACACCTGGCTCAAAAGGTTAAAAAAAACCACGACCTACTCCTTAGTAGGATTTGCTCAAAACTCTTCACTAAACTCTGAGACAAAACGAACTTACAAAATAAACTCTTTTGTAGTCCTAGGACTAACTCTAATCCTCTTTGTATCAACTAGCCTCTAGCTAATTTCTACAGAATTCAAGCTAACTTTAACTTGATCAGTTCGTACCTATTACAATTGCTTCTATGAAAGCTGATAAGATAGAGTATTTGAACTCCTACTACAATCAAGTAGACTCAATATACAAACAATGGAACTGTTTCTCCTAGTTGAACTATAGCCTTTGTATTCGCACAACAATTCTGCTTGCAAAATCTCTGGAACTTTTGCTTCAGAACTTGATTCACTTTTGCACTTATGTGTCACCTCTTTTAGCAGTAATACACTGATTATTTATAGAGTCCGTTTGTTGATTCCATGATTCATTCTGATCCAACTCTTCCTTGGTAAACGAGTTTGATTGTAACTCAACTTCCTTCCTCTATTTCTGTCCTAGCTGAAAGCAACTTCTATCTTCTCTTATCAATTTGCAACCTTTTCGTATTAGGAGACATTCTCTTAGTTCTTTGATACTTAGCAATCACTGATATCTCCTAGACTTGTACGATTTGTGATCCAACTGCTTCATTCAGAAGTGTATGCTATGATGGACCTGGTTCAACTGGACGCCTTTTGTCAATCTTCAAAACCCATTCAGTGACATGGGCCAACAAATTCCCCTTTTTTGATGATGACAAACTCTATGCATTTATCCTGTATACACATCCAACACTTTGTATTTTTGTGAGCATTAATCATCAAGAACCAGGTTCATTAGGTTATAAATATCACTTCAAAAAATTTTAAAAATTGAAACAATAATTGTAGCACATCTTCCGCCTTTTGGCATCATCAAAAAATTACAAAGTGATACTTACCAGTAATTAATTCTTACTCATGGCTAATTTAGGCAACTGCATGTGTAAACATGATTAATCAGCACAAGAAACCAATAATGCAAGCTAAATCATAAATAGAGACATTTGTCAAAACACCAAGCTTTCATTTGATTAACATGATTGATCAACACCAAAACAGATTAAAACAAAGACAACCAAAATATGAGTACGATAGAATTAAAAACTAAAACAAACACACTTGACACAGTCCCGAACTGGGCACTTGATAGGATAGGAGGGGGTAGTTCTGGAAATTCCTAAGTTTGGGGTGGTGCAGAAGAGGCAGGATTCTTGGTTTGGAGAAGAGACAACATTTGGTGTAAGACACCCTCATTTTTCTCCTTCTCCTTGGCTAATTCAGCTTTGAGAGCATCACGCTCACCTTCCACCTCAACTAAGCGAGTCTTCAAGCGAAGGATCTCCATATCCTTTTGCTCGCTTTCTTGCACCAGAGTACGGACCTTGTTGTTGACTGGTTGCTTCCGAGATGAACCAGGTTCATCTGCCAGGGCACTGACGGTGTAATCACATGACAACAAAGTGTCCTTCCCAAAGAAATCCTTAGCAGTAGCCATTTTAGCCTTCTTTGTGGGAACTCCAAAATGACCCAGAACTGTAGTAAGGATAAAGTCGTAAGGAATCGCATAGGCCATGGTTCCATTTACCACCCTGTCCAAAAGCTGGATGATCAAAGATGGCCAATTGATCTTCTTGCCTCTGTATAGGCACTCCATGAGCGTTAAATCCATATAGTTGGCAATGTGCCTGCGTTCTTGTCTTGGCAGCAGAAATTTAATAACAAACTCAAAGAACAGCTTGTGTTCAGGCTTCATCTCACTTTTGTACACTGCCCTAGGCTCAGGCTCTTCTTCATTGTCACAAAAGAATCTGGTGATGGTAAGTGTTGCGGCCATTCCATCCAAGCAAGGTCATATCTGCCTTGTATAATCGTCATATCCCTCAGATGGAATGTCTAGAATGACTCCCAGTTCTTGAGCGTCAAAGGAGACTTCAACTCCTCTGACCAATATTGTAACCCTTCCTCCAATCACAGTTGCATTCCCCATGAATTCCACTACCTCATTTCTGACCAGCCTGCCCTCCAAGCAAAGGACCATGTCCTTCCAGCCTTGAGCTTCCATAAAATCCACTAAGTACCTTATACCCGGCTTCTCCAAGTCTTTCAGTAACTTTCCCTTCAAAATATGTCGCTTGCCAAACATGGCAACTCTGTCAATTGATACTTCTCCAACCTTCTTCTCATCATCTACACTCCAATCAGGATCATTATCTTTCTCAACAATATGAACTTTCTTCTTCGACTTTACCTTAGACCGTGTCCTCGTATATATACCCACGGTGGTAGCAGACATAGGTGCTGACTTCTTTGAGGAAGTCTTAGTCAATTTTGCCTTGGGTGTCTTGACCACCACTGGAGTAACCTTTTCATCTTGTTGGACCAGGTCTAACATCTCATCAACAGCAGTAGCCTCAACAGGCTCCCCCACTTTCGCTTTCCCTTTCTCAGCTCTCTTTCTTTTGCTCTCTTGCAGAGCTTTTTCCAGCTTCTCCTCCTCTTCACGAACAGTATTTCTCGTAGCTCATACCCTTGGAACAGGTACACCAACAGACTCATCGGTTTTCCTTTTCTTTGAGGCCTTAGACTTGATGGACTTGGGAGTCCTTCTCTTCTTGGGGTTGTATGAGTCCCCCAGTTTCTTAAGTCTCTCAGCCAAGGTTTCTTCCCCAGAAGAAACACGGTCATCTATTTTCTTCATTAGCTTTCTAATCCAGGAGCAACTTCCTCAACTTCATTAGTTCCCCCTATCACTACGACATCATCTTCAAGATTCTCAGGAGTGGGGGCACAAATACCAAGTATGGAACCATCCTTCCCAGATCCCCTCACACCTGCATTTCCTTCATTCTCAAGAATTTTCCCAGTTTTTCTTGGCCTACTTGGCACTTCCATATCCACCACAGACCCAATCAACACAAATCTATTTTCAGAATTTAACACAGAGGTAACTTCAGTATTCCCTTTCTCAGCACTTGACTAACCAGGTGCATCGTCCTCATGTGCTGATTTAAATGATTCACTGGACGAATCAGGTTTGGGTTCTTCTTCAGCCTGTAATAAATCTTCCAAGAACTTTTCTCGTGACCCTGAAGCCACAGATGTTCGTGCAAGAACCTTGACACGACGGGGTTTTGGGGCTTGGATAGGGTTTGGTGTAGGTTTAAGAGCATCATGGTATTAAGGGGTTTCAGGTGTCTCAGAGGATTCAGAACTGTATACCGGTGGAGAATCAGACTCATATACTCCTTCATCGTAGTCATGATTTTGAGAATCAGATGAAGCAAACGACATTTTTAATTTTTGAGAGAAAGGAAGAAAGAGCAAAAGACAGTGGAGATTTGAGTGCTGAATGACTTGAACAGGGTTCGTCTATTGCTTTATTCACTATGGGTAATGATGTCCTATTTATAACTTGTGGTTGGGGTGATTATAACGGACGAGTATTAACACAAGTGAGATACTAATCGATTAAGGACTGTTAGTGATTTGACATTGATTAGACCGTTTCTTTCCCCCTAAAACTAGGATAATTTAATGTGACGGAACTTCTTGAAACTGGTTCATTATTTGGGTAAGTACGAGAATTTGAACTAAACCATAAAAGGATATAATCCTACTCATGTATGACTGTACTTGAATTAATACATGTATGGAGATGAAAACGTACCTTGTCAGTCATGTAAACCAGCATGGATGAACCAGGTTCATCCTGTTAAAAAATCTTTATTTTGCCTCAATTCACAAATAGAGAAACATCATTAGCAACTAGGGAATCATATTAATACATGGCAGAAGAGTATGACAACAAATACATAGTGCTGAGCAATGATTAATCTGATTAAGTACCCAATTAAAATTTCTAGCCATAAAACTTCCTCCTTTCCTTTTTTTCAATAGGTGATCTTAATCATCCCTAATTCAAGCATGTTTCTCTCATAATGCTCCCTACTCAATGCTTTGGTAAATATATCAGCAATTTGATGATCAGTGGCACATAATTCAATTGAGATCATCCCCTTCTCATAATTATCCCTCAGGAAATGGTGCCTAACATCAATGTGATTAGTTCTCTTGTGATGAACCGAGTTCTTAGTCATACTAATTGCACTAGTGTTATTACAGTAAATAGGAATGCATCCCACATCTATACCAAAGTCCAGGAGTTTTTGCTTAATCCACAGCAACTGAGCACAGCAAGAGGCTGCAGCCACATATTCAGCCTCAGCAGTAGAAAAGGCTACTGAATTTTGTTTCTTGGTAGCCCAAGATACAAGGCAGGATCCCAAACAGTGATCCATGCCTGAAGTACTTTTCCTGTCAACCAGGAAACCTGCATAATCAGCATCAGCATATCCTACAACGTCAAAATTACTACTTTTAGGATACCAAAGGCACAAATTAGTAGTGCCCTTCAAATATCTCAAAATTCTCTTCACTGCAGTGAGATGGGAATCCTTTGGATTGGCTTGAAACCTAGCAAATAGTCCCACACTGAACACAATATCAGGTCTACTTGCAGTAAGATATAGTAGAGATCCAATCATCCCTCTGTACGTCTTCTAATCAACGGATGAACCAGGTTCATCCACATCTAATTTTGTTGTTGTGGCTATTGGGGTATCTATCTCCTTTGAATCTTCCATTTTGAACTTCTCGAGGAGTTCTCTCACATACTTTTGCTGATGAATCATTGTTCCATGTGGAGTTTGTTTTATTTGCAGACCTAAGAAAAAGGTTAGCTCACCCATCATACTCATTTCAAACTCACTCCCCATTAATTTAGCAAATTCCTTGCTGAGCTTCTCAGTTGTTGCCCCAAATATGAAATCATCAACATAAATTTGTACAATCAGAAGATCTTTTCCCTTTTCCTTTAAGAACAAAGTACTGTCTACTTTGCCTCGTTTGTACCCATGTTCCAGCATGAAGTTTTGACAATCTCTCGTACCAAGCTCTGAGTGCTTGCTTGAGACCATAGAGAGCCTTGTCAAGTTTATATACATGATTAGGTGATTCTTTGCTTTCAAAACCAGGAGGTTGTTTTACAAATACCTCTTCCTTCAAATAGCCATTGAGAAAGGCACTCTTTACATCCATCTGATGCAAAGTGAATTCCATGTGTGCAGCAAATTCTATAAGAGGTCTGATTGCCTCCAATCTTGCCACAGGAGCAAAGGTCTCATCATAATCAATTCCCTCTTCTTAGTTGTACCCTTGAACAACCAGTCTTGCCTTGTTTCTAGTAACAGTTTCATCCCCATCGAGTTTATTCCTGAAGACCCATTTGGTGCCAATTATTGATCTGTCCAGTGGTCTGGTACCAAGTGCCATACTTGACTTCTTTCAAATTGATTCAGCTCCTCTTGCATAGCAGTTACCCATTCAGCATCTTTCAGGGCTTCAGCAATGTTCTTTGGTTCAATCATGGATAGAAATGCATCAAACGCACACAGATTTTTCAAGGAGGATCTAGTTTTGATTCCAGATCTCAGGTCTGTTATGATGTTCTCAAGAGGGTGAGAACTCTGATATCTGTGTGGTTTGAGAGCCAGTTGTTCACTTCTGGATTGTTCCAAGTTGTCTTGTTGCAGTGGAACAGGATCAGGACCAGTATTTTCATGAGAAATTCCCCCTGTCAAGTTGTGTGGGGTTGTTGGACCTGTTCCATCACCTGTTCCATCTCCCATGGGTGCTTCAATGTAGTCATTTCTCCTCACCAGTCCAAGCTCCTCATCTTCTGGTTCCTGTCTCTCAGATAAAGTGTTAGTTTCATCAAAGACAACATGTACACTTTCTTCTACACACATAGTTCTTTTATTGTATATTTTATAAGCTTTGCTATGTGTAGAATATCCCAAGAACACTCCCTCATCACTTCTGGGATCAAATTTTCCTAAAGAATCTTTGTCATTGTTATGCACATAACACTTGCATCCAAAAGCCCTAAGATGGTATATGTTGGGCTTTCACCCTTTAAATAATTCATAAGGAGTTTTCTCTACCAGAGGTCTGGTCATGCATCTATTGATAATATAACATGCAGTGTTAATTGTTTTTGCCCAGAAGTTGTGAGGTAGTTTGCTTGATAGAAGCATGGTTCTTGCCATGTCTTCAAGAGTTCTGTTTTTCCTTTCAACAACCCCATTTTGTTGTGGGGTTCTAAGAGCAGAAAAATTGTGATTCACACCATGTTCATCACAGAACTCAGTAAACTTTGCATTCTCAAACTCAGTACCATGGTCAGATCTAATGGATGCTAGTTGATGTCTTAATTGATTCTGAATCTTCTTGACAAATGAGGTGAACATTTCAAATGCTTCATCCTTAGATGCCAAGAACAAGGTCCAAGTGAACCTTGAGAAATCATCTACTAGTACCATAACATATCTCTTTCCACCTCTACTTGGAGTTCTCATGGGACCACAGAGATCTATATGAACTAGTTCCAACGACCTCATGGTACTGACCATTTTCTTACTTTTGAAAGAAGACCTTACCTGCTTCCCCCTTGCACATGCCTCACAAACCTTGTCTTCTTTGAACTTAATGTTAGGAAGCCCTAACAATAAGTCCTTAGAGACCATCTCGTTCAGTTGAGTTAGACTTGCATGACCAAGTCTTTTGTGCCACGGGAGGGGATCACTGTCCAACACACTAAGTCAAATGAGTTCATTGTCATACAGTGTGGACAAGTCAATGACATAGATATTGTTCATTCTTTTTCCCTGCAAAACAATCTTGTCAGTAAGCAGGTTGATCACAAAACATTTTGTGGAAGTAAAAGTGACAAGGTTACCTCCGTCACACAGTTGTGCCACACTGATAAGGCTATATTTCAAGCCATCTATCAGATACACATGTTCAATTGAACGTGTGTCATCTTTACCTACCTTGCCGACCCCTATTATTTCACCTTTCTTTCCGTTTCCAAAGGAGACATTTCCTCCTTTGAGGTTTTCAAGTGAAAGGAACGGTTCCTTGTTCCCTGTCATATGCTTAGAACAGCCACTATCCAAAAACCAAAATTGGTTGCCTCTCTTCACTTGTACCTTTAAAATAAATCAGGGGTTAGTTTTAAGAACCCAAACTAGTTTGGGTCCCTTTCCATGAGAGAATGGATGAATCAGATTTTTTCTGTCCCAATTTGGTAGCCAATTTTTCTTTTTAATGAATCTCTCATTTTTCTGACTGGTCTTTTCTTTTGCAGAACACTCATATTTAGAGTGGCCAGTCTTCCCATAATGGGTGCAAAATTTATTCTCAGGAGAGTGAGATAATTGCTTTTGGGATCCCATTTAGGCAATTGACTCCCAAAGTCAAGGNGAGACTTTATCTGCTCATCTTTGGCATACATTTTATCTTTCAATTTACCTAAGTCTTCTTCTAACTTCGCATGAGAGTGATCAACTACCTTTTTACTGGATCCTAGTCTAACTTTAAATTGTCAGATTTTAGTTCTAGAATCTCAGTTTTGAGTGGTTGAACCTGGTTCATCAAGACAGTGTTTTTCTTTTCAGATTCACTGACCCTTATTTCCAGGTCCATGCATTTTGCTCTCAGCATTGCACACTCTTTAGATAGTTGATCTTTCTCTTTAGTTGTCTCCTCAGAATCATCAATGAAGTCAAGTAGCAACTCAGAGAGTTTCTCCTTAGATAGAAACTTTATTTTTGTTTTAAGATGTGAGATACTTACCTGTGGTTCTTCATAAGTCTCCTCATCAGATTCTCCAATTGCCATGAGAGCTTGATCTTCTGTCTCACCATCTTCTGATTCTTCATCTGAACTTTCCCCCCAAGCAGCAACCATAGCCTTTGTAGTAGTTTTCTTGGGTTGGACCAGTTCCTTCTTCCTGTTCTTTCTTTCATATCTCTCCTTCCTCCATTCTACTTCCCACTGGGGGCAGTTCTTGATGAGATGATCAGTTTTTCCACACTTGTAGCATCCCTCATTAGCTGGCCTTTCAGGAGCCTTTGCCTTGTTGAAGTTTCCCCTTCTAGAGATGCATTTCTTACTCATGAGAAATTTTCTGAATTCTTTGGTGATCATGGTCATCTCATCATCCTCCAGATTTGCTCCCTCAGTGATCCTTAGTGCTAGACTTCTTTCTTTCTTTGGGGCATCCATTTTCATGGTCTGCCTTCTGAGTTCATAAGCAGTAAGGTTGCCAATCAACTCATCTAGTCTAAGGGTTGCCATATTTTTGGATTCCTGAATGACAGTTATCTTGCTTTCCCAGGAGATAGGCAGAACCCTTGTAAGATCTTCCCAACCTTGTCTTCTTCAAGGATGACTCTTCCAAGAGACTTGAGTTCATTAGTCAAGGTTATGAACCTTGCGTACATCTCCTGAATTGTTTCACCTTCCTTCATAGTGAAGTTTTCATACTGAGAGTATAGCAATGTACCTCTAGACCTCTTCACTTGAGTTGTTCCTTCATGTGCCACTTGTAGAGTATCCCAGATTTCCTTGGCAGTGGTGTATCTTTGGATTCTGTTGTATTCATCCGGGCCTAGTCCACACACTAGCCACTTCTTGGCCTTGGCATGCTTCTCCCATTTCTTCAGATCCTCAATTGTGCCATCAGCCCTAGTTTTAGGCATATCTACTCCTTCAGCAGTTTTCTTCATTGTTGCAAGTGGTCCATCAGTGACTATGTCCCAGAGTTCATAGTCCTCTCCAATAAGGTGATCCTTCATTCTACTCTTCCACCAAGAGTAGTACTGGACGTTGAATAGTGGTGGCCTTGCAGTTGATTGTCCTTCCCATTTCCCAGGTGGTGCACTCATCTTAATCTTTTCCTAGGTGTTAGTCTCTTCAAGGATAACCCGCTCTGATACCATTTGATGTTTTAGACTTCAACACTACACAATATTATAAGTTAATTGTGCAGTACCCAATTTTCGAGTGTTGTCTAATAATAAGAATCAGGTTCTTCTTAGTCTACTACTTACTACTATTTGCGGAATAATTAAGCAGTAATCGTAAAGACACAGAGATTTTTACGTGGAAAACACCTGGCTCAAAAGGTGAAAAAACCACGACCTACTCCTCAGTAGGATTTGCTCAAACCCTTCACTAAAAATCTTAGCCAAAACGGACTTACAAAATAAACTCTTTTGTAATCCTAGGACTAACTCTAATCCTCTTTGTATCAACTAGCCTCTAGCTAATTTCTACAGATTTCAAGCTAACTCTAACTTGAACAATGTGTACCTATTACAATTGCTTCTATGAAAGCTGATAAGATACAATATTTAAACTCCTACTACAATCAACTAGACTCAATATACAAACAATGAAACTGTTCCTTCTAGTTGAACTGTAGCCTTTGTATCGCACAACAATTCTGCTTGCAAAACCTCTGGAACTTTTGCTTCAGAACTTGATTCACTTTTGCACTTGTGCGTCACCTCTTTCAGCAGTAATACACTGATTATTTATAGAGTTCGATTGTTGAGTCCATGATTCAATTCTGATCCAACTCTTCCTTGGTAAACGAGTTTGATTGTAACTCAACTTCCTTCCTCTATTTCTGTCCTAGCTGAAAGAAACTTCTATCTTCTCTTATCAATTTGAAACCTTTTCGTATTAGGAGACATTCTCTTAGTTCTTTGATACTTAGCAATCACTGATATCTCCTAGACTTGTACGATTTGTGATCCAACTGCTTCATTTAGAAGTGTATGCTATGATGGACCTGGTTCAACTGGACGCCTTTTGTCAATCTTCAAAACCCATTAGTGACATGGGCCAACAAATTCCCCCTTTAGAGTGGAGTTTCTCATAGTTTGAGGTAAGAAACACTTCTAAGCTTGGTTCTGAGGGTATGAAACCCCGAAGTTTTTGCTATGTGATTTATGTTGAGGTGTCGTGCATGCTAGGTGACGGGCGTGTGGGCGTGCACCATAGAAATTGTGATTTAGTCGATTCCTTGGAAATGCGTAGCTATTTTATTTGAATATTTTGTTGTACCATATTTGTTAGAGCACTTGATTTGTGATCCCTAGAAATCATGTTTAGGCTATACGCTGGTACTATTGGGACCCAAAATGGTCTTTCTTTGATTGTTGAGCTATCTGTTTAATTGCAGTTGTGTACTCAATCAAATTCATCATTACGTGTCATATCTCAGTCTTTGTTATCGTATATTGTTACATCTCGTATCATTGATTAGGGCTGCTTAGCATTAGTGTTGTGAGGCCAAAAGACTGGAGAGATTGGTGACTGAGTTGGGGCTTGAGTGTCGTGCGGTGAGTGATATCTATATATGTGTGGATCGGGTTGCACGCGCAACAAGACGTATGTCTATATATATGTGGTCGGGTTGCACGCCGCAACAAGCCTTAGAGCTTTATATATGTAGATCGGGTTGCACGCTGCAATGAGCCTTACGGATATATATATATATATGTGGGGGGGGG